>PVKN010039813.1:0-10822 GCA_004027915.1 Capromys pilorides
TCTTCCTTCCTTTCTTTCTTTCTTTCTTTCTTTCTTTCTTTCTTCTTTTCTTTTTGTCTTTTTGAGGCAGAGTCTTGCTGTGCAGTTCAGGCTGTCTTTGAGTTCACTTTTATAGCCTAGGCTGATCTCAAACTCACACTGATCCTCCTGCCTCAGCCTCCCAAGTGCTGGGATTACAGGTGTGTGCCGCCATCACCCTCTGTTAATCAATTATCTAATTGTTTCTATGAATTTGACTTTTTAAAAAAAGCTTCCTTATCCATGAGATGTGATAAAAATGTGATGAATGTTTAAGTTAAAAAATTACTCTAACAGCTGACAAGACAGTTCAGAGGACTAAGCACCCGCTTAGGCAAGCACAGAAACCAGGGTTCAATTCCCTGCACCACATGCCCCACCAGTCCCACCCCCAGGCATGCTGAGCTGGTGTGGAGGCTGGGTGTTGTGGTTAACACCTGCAGTCCCAGTACTGGGGAGGCTGAAAATAGGTGTGTCACTTCGAATCCAAGCTGCATAGTCAGATCATGTACCAAATACATAAAATAAAAAAAAAATGCTATAGTAAAAGTACAGTGCCATTAACTGCCTGCAAGATGTCCCCCTCTTTTGAAACACACTTATCGGAGCATTCTTCCCACATTTTGAAGCAGTACTGAATGTTCTTTCATAAATCTATTTAGCTATGCTGCTGTGGTTGACTTGATGTTCTGATTCAGTTCAAAACCTTTACTTTTCTTGATCATTTTGACTTTTGGAATAAAGTCAAACAGTCTCATGGTGCCTGATTCAGTGAACGAGATATATGAGGACACATTGCAATGTTTTACTTGAAAGAAATTGCCACACATCTTTGGAGGCAGCCATGGAAATTCACTCGCAAAGAGAACATTTGGTTTCTTAGATATTTTTTTTACAAGTGACAAACTCTCCTTTTTAAAGCTATATAATATTCCATTGTAGATAATACATCCCTTTGTCTTTACTCATTCATTTTTTGACAGACATTTCAGTTATTTTTATTTTCTTGGCTTTTATTTTAAATGTTTTTGGTACAGAGTCTCACTATGCAGTGTGGACTCATTGCGATCCTCCTGTTTTCAGCCTCCCCAGCACGGGGATTAGAGGCATGCACTGCCGTGCCTGGTCTTGGTGGCCACTTCAGTGCACCCCAGGCTGTGCCAGTGTGACATGTGATGCTGGGAATCAAACCCTGGTCACTGTGCTTACCTAAGCAGGTGCTCAGTCCTCTGAGCTATCTCGTTGACCTATTTCTTGGCTATTGTGAATAGTGCTGAAAAGAATTTGTGAATGCAGATTTCTCTCTTCAACACATTGATTTCACATACTGATGAAAGAAATTGATGAAGACACAAGTAAATGGGAAGTCGCCCCATGCTTCTCAATTAGAGGAAGTTATTAGTATGAATTTCAGAGCTACCTATAGATTCAACGTAAATTTTCAAAGAGACAGAAATGTAGTCCTACAATTTTTAAACAGTCAGAGAAGACCTCACTAGCCAAAGAAATGTAAAGCAGAAGGAACAAAGATAGAAGCGTCACATTATATAATTGCAAGATATATTATAAACTATTATAATCTAAATGGTACTGATACAGTAACAGATACATTGTTCAGTCTAACAGAATAGAAAGTCACAATTGATCCCAACTTTGCCTTTTCTTGATATCAAGAATCGAACTCTTAGCTTTGCGCTTGCCACACAGGTGCTGTGCCGCTGCGCTATAACCCTGTAGGCTACCCTCCTATTTATAGTCAATTGATTTTCAACAAAGGTGTGAAGAACATGCAATAGAAAGATGACATTTTCTTCAATAAACAGTAGTATGCACTTCTCATAGCACATACAAAACTAAACTCAAACTTAATAAAATACCTATGCACAAGACCTGAATCTGTAAAATGAACAAAAACACCACAACACTGGTTTGGGCAATTATTTCTTAGCCAGCACTTTAGAGACACAGGCAACAAGAGCCAAAATAAGTAAGGAGGATGACGTCAAACTGAGAAGCTTCTGTACAGCATAAGAAATGACAGAATATATCTGATAAGGAGGTAATATCTAAAATATATAATAAATCCAACTATAATAGCAAGGAAACAACTTGAATAAAAAATGGACAAGAGTCTGAACAAACAGTTCTTCAAAGAAGACATGTGTAATGACCAAAAGACATATAAAAGTGCCTGATATTTCAAATCAGCAAGGGAATGCAAATGAAATCTACAGTATTACCTCATGTTTGTGAAGATGGCAATTATGATGATGATGATGATGATGATGATGATGATGATGATACATATTTGGTACAGGGTCTCACTACACAGCTCAGACTCATAGCGATCCTCCTGTTTCAGCCTCCCCAGTTCTGGGAGTACAGGCATGCAGTATCAAGCTAAATCTCAGTGTCTCGCTCAGCATGTCCTGGGGCAGGGCTAACACAGCACGTGGTGCCAGGTATTAAAGCCTGCTCCCCACACTTGCCTAAGCAGGTACTTAGTATGCTGAGCTACCTTGCTGGTTCTCAAATGTTTATTATTAGTAATATGTATATTAAGTGCTGGCAGAGAGGTAGAGAAAATAATTTTTGTATATGTTTATGGAAATATGAACAAGCACCACTAGTATAGAGGTACTGAGAATAACTAAAAATAGCATTTCTAATGCCATGTTATCCAGCACATCTGCTCCTGAGTGTACACCCAATGGAATTGAAGTTGGTATGTTAAGGCGTTACTTCCCCCAGCTTTAGTTTTCATTGATAGAAACACTAGCGTGCCTGGTTAGCTGCAAACAGAACGGTAGCTCTCTGTGGATCAGCCTTAACTTCCTGAACTTTGAGAAATTGCTCTCACAGGTGGAAGGCTCTGTGTCACTAAGATGAGTTTCGTCATAAGGGATATCAGGTGTTTGGTGAACAGGGAGCAGCATGCACTTCAGGGTTAGCAGAGCAAGGTGCTGACACTCATCAAAGGCTGCAGCCTTGGGTTCAATTTGCAACTGAGTCAACTTCGCTGGGTTTCATGAGTGATCAGTACCTGCTACTCTTACCTATCGTGTCACCAAGCCATGTATGAACTTCAGTACAAGCCGCGTTCTGAGCTGTGCTTTTCAGCTGAAGTACAGGACGCAGTGTGCTTTAGAAATTTATTTGGTGAGTTTTTGAGTCCCCACCAGGGACTGTGCTAGAGGAAGCAGTGCAGATTTAATTGAGTTCTTCTATGACTGGTGATTTCGCAAGTGTGTAAAGGGTAGCATTTGAACACAGAGACCTGTGGGAGCTGACTGGAGTGTGGGGAGCAGTAAGAGACATGACAGCAAGGTTGACCACTGTCAGCTTGACAGAAGGTAATGGACAGGGATAACCCAAAAGGAGTAGTGTATAGATACTTCATGTTAGATTTTTCTGGTGTGTCATAGAAGTAAAAGAAAGAGGTGGGGGAAGGTCTTTATTGACTCTGGGGATACAGAAAGGTTCTGAGGGAGACTGGGAATCCTCTTACCTGAGACAGGAAGGCTGAGGGCTTATGAACTTTTGCTAGGGGCAAAGTTTGAGGGTCAGGTTCAGTGACACGTAAGGGACTGAGTGGAAGCTCCCTTGTGTGTGCTAGGAAAGGTAAAAGGAAGTTGTATTCAGGGCTGGAGTGGGGAAGGATGAGGAAGAGTTCACTAGGATGATAAGCTGTTGTTTTGGGATTCAGCCATATGGATTCAGGGCCATGATCACTTAGCAGTTTGTACTTGGACTGGAACTTACCACTTCATTTATCTAAACAATTGTGGATTTAGGTAGCATCCAAATTAGTTTCACCAAGTTCACATTGCAGTATCTGAGGAAGCATGTGGAAATAAAGTAAAATCAGCAGAAGCCCCCAAGATTCTCCCATCTCGGGTGCCTCTGGACCATTTCATTTTTCTTTCCAAAAATCCTTTGTAGCAGAGCTTCAGGCTTAGGATTTGGGCTATACTCAGTTAGAGGCTTTGTTGATGCTGGAAGACCATTAGGATGTTTAACCAGCAGCAGGAAAATCAAATCTGCTTGTTAGTCTGTGGCTTTTCAGTCCAGCCATAGGTAGGGAAGGTGATGAGCTGGAAAGGTGGCCTCATCAATCAACTCAGGGACCTCACTGCTTTGTGTACACCCTGCAAGTGCCTTGTGCCATTTCTTCTTCCTCCCACCTCACTCAGCGCTGGGGTGCCACAGTCCTGGAGGCTAATTCTCCTAAGCATGCTGTAGCCCCTCTGCAGCTGAAATGGGCTTGGCAAGAACCAGAAGCTGCAGAGGCTGGCGAAAAATAAGAGCAGCAATGTCTGTGTTCCCTCTTTCCTTGCCACCCTTTGTCGCCTACATCAAGGAACATACTGATTTTCAAAGTTACTGACCCACTGAGTACCACAGCTGATCTGACCTAATCTGCTTTGGTATCCCTTCCCCACTGCCATGTCCCAGGTGTGCCTTTTCTCAGGAGGAAAGATATTCAGAGGTGGGGATATAAGAACAGTATTGATCACTTGCTCATCTTTTTTTGTCTTTTTGTGGGTATTTGGGGATGTATACCCTTGGAAAAGCTTTACCTTAATAGGTCTTTCTTTTCTTTTCTGGTCACAGGAATTGAACTCAGAACCTCACACTTGCCAGGCAGGTGCTGTGCTGCTGAGCTATATCCCTGGGCTTTTACCTTGACAAATAAATATTAATAAATCACTCTATAATTATAGACCAGATAATTCCTGTCAGGCACTGGGCTTGTCCATTCAAATTGATTATCTCCTTAACCCCTCACAATAGCCTCATAAGGTAGGAACAAATATCATCCCATATTAAGGATGAGTAGAGTTTGTGCTAGAGAAGTTCAAAACTTGACATGATTGACAAGTAGAACAAGCAGGATTCAAATCTATATTATCTAATGTGAAGTTGTTTCTAACCCTTGCCATTCTGCCTCTAAACATTTTCAAAGCTTGTCCACATTCAGTCCCTTGCATGGGAGCATGCTCTCAGAGATGGATGCTGCTTTCTCCTTTAAGTTTTAGGATAATCTCAAGTCCGTCTCATCAGGAAATGCTTTTCTTTTCCAACTCCTCGTAACTCCCTCTTAAACCTAACTGTTGCATTAACACCTTTCTACCAGAAAAGCATTTTTTTCTGAGTTGTCTGTGGTACATATTGAATGCACCAACCTCTTTTGCTTTCTTTCACTATCATTAGTTTTTGCTTATTCTTTATGTGACGGGGAGTCTGAAGCTTTGGGGCATGATACACAAGCACACCTTGTAACACACACTTTCCTCCAGCAACTGTGAGCACAAGTTCACTTGTGCACAATAACTGGACTTGGCTCAAGACAAGTAACACTTGGGGAGAAGTCACTGCAGCAAAACCCACATGGGCTGTTGCTAGGCGTAGCATCCGGGGAAGTGTAGTCCTTCACAGTCATATTGACAGTTAGGTGCTTTCTGGCCAGCCTGGGAGAACAACTCCCAGTTAAAAAGGAAGAGGAACTTTGCTAAGCTATTTGTTGGGACCAGCTGGAGTATAACCGAGAACGTGTTCTGGGCTAAATGCTCTGGACCGTTTTATGCTAGATTCTGTTCTTGCTCCCAGGAGTGGCAGAGTAGAGACCCTTGTTGCATCCCTCAGAATCAATCTCAGAATGTGTCGGAGGTCTTACCTCAGCCTGTAGTGTACATTGAGAGACTACAAATACAGCTTCTGTCATGCTTGCTTAGCTCTAAGGTTAGTTTCCATTTTGGGTTGATATTCTTTACATATCTCTGTAAATGAATCTGCCACCTATTTGATAGAAACTGTGATGAGTTTAAAGGAAAGACTTTGCCCTCCAAAATGCTGCTCAAAAGCATGATGGAACTTCTCTGATGGGAAGCACAATTTTCAATTTAAATTCCCAAATGCAAATACTAACTGAAATATGTAAACTTCACAGTAATATGTAGATGAGAACCACTCAACTGTAGCCTGAAGGAAGAAGATCCTGAATTTTGGTGATGGAGGTGGAACAGGGTGGTGATGGGCTCTCATACACAACTTCAGGATGATGTGGAAGACCTGGGGCCAGAGAGTGAGTAGCTTGTGGCAACTTCTCGTTTTGTTCCTCTAGGCACCTATTTATAGGTGTTTTCTCTTTTTATTAGAAAGTATATAGAATAGGAAGTAATAATTCTTACCTGTATCCCTTCCTCCAGTGAACATGGCTGTATGAAAATTTCCTTTCATAGGTTTCTTAGTGAAGATATCTCCATGTTCATCCATGCTTTGTGCCTGCCCTTTCCAGGCTGAAATTTAGAAAGGCCAATTAGAAGGACATGTCTAGATCCAGGGAAAGGGGAATAATGGGATCAAAATATTCCAGACAGGAGAAGGAAGGCTGACTCTATACTACATGGAACATTCTTAGAGAAGGAAAATAAGTTTGTTATTGAGAAAGCAATGGTTTCCTAGAGGAAAACTTCACATCCCTGAAGGCAACAAAAAGAAAATTCTGAGAAATGTTCAACCCCCAATTAAAATGGACATGAAGCAACAAAAATGTGAAATGAAAACATCACCACTTTTAAAACAACACAACAATTCCAAGAATACTTTGTGCTTATCATCCTTGCGCCAGCTTCCTCCAAGTGGCGTCTCTGCTAATCGTGGCTGGATCTGGTTTCTAATCTGGGGATCACTGCTTTGGGTCAGTAGATTTAAAAAAAGTTTTGGGCTGAAAGAGAGCAAGAATTGGCATTGTGGTTTAGCTTCAATTCTCCAGAGTCTTCTCTGGTCAAACAGCACATCCTGAGAATATGAGGGAGCCCTGAGTTCTAGGACTGGGCTTGTCTTGTCCAACTTTTGTAATCAGAGGGTGATGACTTGTGAATATTAAATGCCTCTTGGGTGGGAATCATGCCTTCCAACAGGAACAAAGAAAGGGAAGTTTTTGTTGCTTGTCCCAGGAAGAACCCATGTAGAGCATTGAAAGCCCAGGTAAGTTCAGTGGAAAATGATGATGGTAGCTGTTAGACTTGACTTCCTTGGCTATAAGAACTGAGACGTTCCCACACGGATAATCACTTGGGCCAAAGTGATTTTATTCTCAACACTCATCTGTCCCCACTTTTAAGATCCAGTTCAGGTTAGAGAATGTCTATATAGTCTTATTCAATTCTGTGCCTGTGCCTGTGTGTGTGTGTGTGTGTGTGTGTGTGTGTTTGTGTGATTAATTTTAAGGCACTTAAAAAAAGTAAAACAATAAAACAAAACACAAATTAAATAAACAAACGAATATAGAGCTTGGTGGATTATTACACAGTTTGCTCCCTCTTAACCACCAGTCAGAGTGTAAAACTACTTTATCAGCCTAGTCTGGAGCCCTCTATGCCCTCCATGTGCCTTGTTCCTATGGCAGTTGCCTCAGTTCCTGTGAAACTAACTACTCTATTCACATCTGTAGAATTTACTTTCTTCTTTATCTTTTTTTTTTTTTTACTATCAAACTGGCATTCCTGAATACTATTGTTTCATCCATTCTTACATTGTTCATATTTTAAAAATCTCTTTAAACCTATAATTCTCCTTTCCAAATTTTGCCTATGATCTATCTGTTGGTAACCTAGAGCATTTGGCCTATAGTTTTTGCAGTTCGATGTAGCCAGTCACTCCCTCCGATGTGGTTCTGCACATTTCTTTTCCTTCCAGATGCCTGCAGACTGGCAGCTGAATCTGGAGGCACGTGGAGACTCGATGCCTTTGACAGGGCTGCAGATGGCACCTCTAGAAGTACATGATGTCTGTGTCCCCTGGAAGACACTGATATTTTTTTAAGAAATTTTATTTATTTATTTTTGTATTTTTTATTACTTTTAACAAGAAACAATAATGAGACAGTTTCAAAACATTTTAGCAGTACAGCCAGAATAATTAATATAATGCATATTGTCTTTGCAGTAGTTATTCAGAGTACAGGATGCAGACATGATAATTATTCTAAACACTGTTGGTACAAAAATTTCTTCTCATTCAACTAAGAGAAAGTAGTTGCATAACTAATCCAGTATTACACAATATTAGTCGGTTATTGGCAGAACTGGCAATGTTGGAAGCTGTTGATTTAAGTCTTTTACAGCTCAGCTACTAATCTAGCTTTACTTTTTATGCCTCGTGGTTAAACTTTTCACATTCTATAGGGATTTATTAGAATATCAATGATTGATGAAAAATACTGATGCCATGTTAAGTCTAAGCCATTTGATACTCAGAAAGACACTGATGTTAAGCTCAAGTACCTATGTTATAGACTAATAATATCACTAAGCTTCTCTTCTGAAGGGTTAAGAATATAAATTTACAGACCAAAAAATTAGAGAAAAAGGACTACAAGGATAGCCAATCTTTTGGCCCTAGCCTTTCAAGGTCAGTGAGGACTCAAGTATTGAAAGACACTGATATTTTATGCCTGAATCCACTAACTCATTGTGGGCTATATAATACTGCAATTCTTTTTGTTTTTTTCATTAATTACTTGGAGTATTTCCTTTTTTTAGGTTTATTTTTTTTTATGTTCCCAGTACATAATGATTGCATGCCTTGTGGGGAGCTGGTTCATCTACATAACACATCTCAATTCATTTCTTATCCTTTCCTCTCCTCCCTCATCTCCCTCCATCTCTACAGCACCTTGCGATTCGAAAATGATCTGCATTCCCCACTTCTTATCAACTTTTATTTTTTTCTTTATTTTGGGTTTTTCATATAAGAGAAATCATATACTATTTAAACTTGTGTGCTTGATTTATTTCACTTAACATATAGGGTTCAAAATACATTTATTTCCTTCCAAATGACTCAATCTTATATTTGCTTGTGGAAGAGTACTACTGCATTGTGTATAAATTTATTACTCCATGCCTTCATCTGTCGATGAGCACATAGTGTGCTTCCAAGATCTAGCTGTTAGGAATTGTGCTGCTATAGATATGAGTATGTGTGCACTGCTATAATTTGATATCTTTAACTCTTTTAGGAAGACATCTAGAAGCTGGAATAGCTGGATCCAATGAAGTTTCTATTTTAACTACTGATCTCATAGTAACTGTACTAGTTACATACCCTCCAACAATGAACAAAAGTTTCTTTTTGCTCTTAAGCCTCACCCATCATTTGTTATTATTTGATTAATTTCATTTTATTTATTTATTTATTTATTTATTTGGTACAGGGTCTCACTATGCAGCTCGGACTCACAGTGATCCTCCTGTCTCAGCCTCCCCAGCACTGGGACTCCAAGCATGTGCCACTATGCCTGATTTCAGTAGCATGGTGCACCTGAAGTTCCAAGGCCAGCACAGCATGTGGTATTGGGGATTGAACCTAGGTCCTTGCACTTGTCAGGCAAGTGTTTAGACCACCAAGCTATCTTTCCAGCCTATCATTTGATTTTTTTTTTTTTTATGACAAGCATTCTTTCTGGAGTGGGAGAGGATGGAAATTTTGCTTCAATTTGCATTTATCTAATCGCTAGATTATTTTCTCTAGTTATGTCAGGGATGTTACTGATATTTTGATTGGGACTGTATTAAATCTATATATTAGTTCTGAAAGGATGGCCATTTTTACTATTTATGGCTGATTGAGTCTACCTATGCAGGAATAAAAGATATCTTTCCATTTTTTGATGTCCTCTTTGATCTCCTTTTTCAGAGGATTATAACTTTCATTATAGAAGTCTTTCATGGAAAATTTAAGGTATTTTCATGTATTTATTGGCTCTTTGTACTTTTTCTGAGGAGTGTCTATTAATTTCACTTGCTCATGTTTTGATTTAGGTCTTTTATTTTGGAGAGTAAAAAAATCTTTTTTACTTCCTCATATATTCTTGGTAGTAGTACTCAGTCTGAGGATTACCTAGCACATTTTTAAAATTTCTACAGGTTTTCCCTTTATTCTCTTTGCTGTTTGCTTTGCTATGCAAAATATTGAACTTTATATTATCCTATTTATTGATGTTGATTCTTGCTAGTATTTCTAGTTTTTTTCCTCTTTTTTTCTTTTTTTGGTGGTACCAGGAATTGAACTCAGGACCTTGTGCCTGCCAGGCAAGCACTTATTCCACTGAGCTACCTCCCCAGCTCCTTGCTACTATTTCTTCATCTACCAGGGTTCTATTTAGAAAGTCCTTTCCTATGGCTATGTCTTCAGTTATTTTACATATTTTATCTTCAAGAAGATTGTGTTTCTCTTTTAACATTTAGATGCTTGATTCATTTTTATTTTTGCTTAACAGTATATGGTGAGATATATAAGTCTAGATTCAACCTTCTATATGTGGATGTTAATGCTTCCAGCACTATTTATTAGAGAGGCTTTCTTTCCTCTAACACATGGCTTTGGCCTCTTTGACAAGACTCCGATAGTTGAATAGGGTTCTTTCTCATCCTCTGTTCTGTTCCATTGATCCATTTGTTTGTTTTTGTGCTAGTACCATGCTGTTTTGATTATTGTAGTGTTGTAATATAACTTCACATTTGAAAGTGTGATGTTCCTTAGTTTACTGTTATTACTCAGAATTGCTGTGTTATTCTGCATCTCTTTCAGTTCCTGATGTGTTTTAGGATTATTTTCTCTAGTTCTGTGAGGGATATTATTCACATTTTGATTGGAATGGTGTTAAATCTATATGTCAGTTTTGAAAGTATGGCCATTGTCATATATTAGTTCTGCTTCTCTAGGAATAAAGGATATTTTCATTTTTTGATGTCCTATTTGATTTCCTTTTTCAGGGTACTGCACTTTTCATTATAGA
>PVKN010039814.1:0-10826 GCA_004027915.1 Capromys pilorides
AAAACATTATTTCATTATCAAAAAGTGGTATTAGAGCAAAATTGAAAGAGCCAGAGAAATTTTTCCTCCTTAAGAGTTATCAGGATTTTGTATATACACAGGAGTTGAAAGCTGAAAAATCATTCACTCCTAATTTAAATCAGTTCATAATATTCCACTTACATTATTATGTTTTTATTTATTCATTTAATTTTTAATGTATTTGATTGTTACACAGTCTCACTAAGCAGGTCAGACTCATGGTGATCCTCCTGCTTTCAGCCTCTCCCAGTGCTGATTACCGGTGTATGCCACTATGCCCAGGCTCTCTGGCCGGCTCAGCCCACTCTGAGTGTGCCATGTGGTGCCAGGGATCAAACCGCATTCCCTGCACTTGCCTGAGCTTGCCTAGGAAGGCACTTTAGCCCGCTGAGCTATCTTGCCAGCTCCATTCAATTACATGCTAATTGTTGCATGGATTAGCTCAAATACACATCACTGTTTATGTTTTGTGTAGCTCTGTATCCTAAGATTGAAATAAATGACAAAGCACAGTTCCAGTTGGGCTTTTTCCACGAAATTTAAATTGTTTTGGAAAATAATCACAATCATGAAGCTACTTAAATCTTATAAAGCTCCCAACTTGTACATTCTTTTTCAGTGAGGTCAATCTGTGATTTTTCAGTCTTCTTTGATAGTCTGCTCTGTGAGATTATTTAGAAAACATAAACATCCTAGTTGATAAGACAGGGAAGTATTTGTTCTCATGCTATTCATTCTCTGAAAGAATAAATATAAACAATAAAAGGTTATTAAATCCATAAAAGTCTGATATAGAGGGTGCAAGTTGGTGAATTTCTCTCAAAAGGTCTAGGAAGCCCTGCAGATGGATGGACAGAGATGGTACAGGCAAAGTGCCATGCTTGGAAATATGTGGCAGCTGAATGTCCCAGCAAAGGAGCAGCTGGAGCTGCAGCCAAAGGTCCTATGTGTATTGTAGAAGTGGAACTAAATCCGTGTGGCTGAATCACATAATAACAGCTGTACAGGGGGCAGATTTCAGGAAAATAAGAAAGGCAGCCACTAGACAGTCTGAAGAGCAAATGACATAGTTGAGGTGAGAAGTGGTGGCACAGGACCCAGATGGCAAAAAGCAGACATGACCAAGCAGCCGACGTTTAGAGAACATTGATTTGCTCATTTTCAAGCCTTTAATTAAATTTAATCTCTGTTTCCTGCTACAACATTTTAAAATTCTGGTGTATCTTTTGAATTTGGTTGTTAGTAAATATAATTTGTTTATTTTTCATTTAATAACTAACAGTACTTACCAGGTTGTAAAGAGCCTTGTAACTGTATCTCAATAAATCAACAAATCTGAAGCTATTGGTAATTTAATATCTCAGTCGGGATAATGGAAGAGAAAAGATGCAATTTTAAAAATGACTGTTTCCCATATGTATTAAGTGCAGTGAGTCTGGCATGGCTTCAGATATGCTGTCAATAACTGGATAAGTTCTTTTGATAAACTGGCTGAAATTTGGAATGTGGTCAAAACTGTATTTGTAAATTTTTAGTTTTCTTTTTGAGCAAAGTTTTCTAAATGAATCGTAAAATCTGTACTCTTTCGAAAGAATTATAGCAGAGGATAGTTGAAGTGGAAACCATTTTATGTATCCCTGGAACTGTAAATAATTCTACTTTTCTTTCATATACAGCAATGGTCCAATTCTAAATTCCAATATTCAAAACTATAGACTCTAGGTATATAAAAGAACTATTTCATGCATATATATGAAATAGTTTTCCATTCAGAGGAGCAAAAAGCATAATTTTGGAGCTCCAAAACAACCTTTCAAGTATTCCTTTCTTTTACCTAGTTTGTTCCTTGAGGCAAAACTTTCTTCAAACCATCTAATATAGCTCTTTATTATACATGAAGCCTTGTAAGGCTTATAATAACAGAAACACAAATAACAACAGACTACCATAACTTCTTCGTTGGATTTCATTTTAAAGAAAAGTATTAGGGTGGGCAAGATACCTCAGCAGACTAAGTGCCTGTGTAGGCAAGTGCAGAGTCTAGGGTTTAATCCCTGGTACCACTTGCCAAGCCAGCCCCATTTTGGGTACACTAAGCTGGTCACTGCCGCCAGGTATGGTGGCACAGGCCTGTAATCTCAGTGCTGGGGCGGCTAAAAACAAGAGCATGACTATGAGTCCAAGCTGAATAGTGAGACCCTGTATTAAATACATAAATTAAAAAAGAAGGGGCTGGGGAGATAGTTTTGTGGCACAAGTGCCTGCCTGGCAAGCATAAGGTTGTGAGTTCAAACCCTGGTGCCACCGAAAATAAATAAATAAATAAATAAATAAATAAATAAATAAAGTATGTCCTGCACTTTCTCATTTACTAAAGAAAATAAGATGGACAAAGAAAAATATAAATATACAAAAATGTACCTTAAAAAACACAATTTTACCCTACATCACTTGTAGTGCTTGGATTATAGGCATACACCACCACACTCAGTTTAGGAGGCTAGTGTGGCATGGGGCCAACATGGAATTCAGTACAGGGCGTCGAACCTGGGTCCTTGCAGTTGGCAGGCAGGCACTCAGGTCACTGAGTTATCTCCTCAGCTCTGTAATTCATAATATCTCTATACCTTTCATCATACCAGGTGACTATTCCTTGGTCCTGTTTCATCATTAGAACAAATGCAATCATTTCAAATTTCACTGTCTCAAAAAGCCTTTAGAAAGCCCAATGTAACTTTATTTTTCACTGTATCAGATAGAATTTAAGTTGCTTCAAGTTTCCCTTGATTTTTTGTTCTCTACTTTAATAACTGTCTGCTCGCGTCTTTGAATCTTTAAAACTTTATACTATGCAACTTTTGCCTTTAAAACACAGAAAGTTAAAAATAACAATAAAATAAGATTTTAGCTTATTTGGTCCCTTTTATCATCTTGCCACACCAGCTGAACAAGACCAAAGGCAGAAATGCTTCCCAGAATTTTTTACACATTCCTGTGAATTTCTGCCTCTCTCTATTGTATATTTGTGTATCTCTACCTATTCTCATAAAATTTTATTTTGTGTGTCTGTTACTCCTCTATTCTCTCATTGCTGGGACAAATAGTTGACACTCCAAATGAAGGAAGGAAAGGATTATTTAGCTCACAGTTGATAAATGTATCAGTCCATAGTTGGCTGGCTCCAAGGACAGGGTTTCAGAGAGTTGCAGTTCATGGCAGCAGCAAAGAACAAAACAACTGGGGGTACTAGAAGCAACAATGGCTACAGAGAGCAAATCTCTCTCTTCCTAATGTTGCTTCAGGCTATCTTCCCTAGGCTGGTTGTAGCACTCACAACTATAATTCCAGAAGTACTCACACTCATAACTTCAATACTCGACCAGTAATTAATCACAAACTCTACCAGTCCATCCGATGACTGCAGGAGGCTTTTAGGGATGGGGCAACTAGAAACAAACCATACCATTCCTCCCCTGGGCCCACAAAATCTCATGAACATCCTTTTGTGCAAAAGACACTTTTGTCCATCTCTAAGAGTTGCCAAAGTCCCAACAGTTTCACTATTGCTGAAAAATCCAAGTCCTAAACCTCCTCCAAGATCTAAAGCAAACCCTTAGCTCTGAGGCCCTGTACAAATGAAAAGTTTAATCTTTCCAACAATCAATGGCACAATATATACATTACCACACCAAAAGGCACACACAGCAGGATATCAAGCATTGGGACCAGCAAAGTCCAAAATCCTGCAGGACAAACATTAAATACTAGTTTCATGTGGAACATCTAAAGAATTTGAGTAAACTGTGAGCTCCATATGGCTGTGCCACTATGGAAGTCTTGGTAGTAGCTCCCATGGCTTTTTTCTTAGGCCAGCTTTGCTCTATCCTTACAGGTTTCATCAGGTAATCCATGTTCCTATGCTTTCTAAACTTTTGGGTTTCCACTGCATAGGCTTATCACTCTCACTTTTACACACTACTTTCTGAGGAGCACACTGCCAGTCCTGCCAAACCTTCTCAAATCAATGTGGAAGCCTTCTTAATCTCAGATCTCTTGCTCTCTGCAAGCACCTAAAACAAATGTCACATGGATGATGCCAAGGTCTGCTGCCAGCTAGAGTGGCAGCCAGGTCTCTTTCTCTCTTAGCTGTAGGGGTCCAGTGCCTTCATTGCTGAGCATTGTGACTCTGATTCTGAGGAATATGTTCTCTGTGTTGGTGCTATTCTGGAACATGGTGTGGCCAACTTCACCATTTTATACATGGTACCTTTCAGCTTTCTCTGCAGGGCAAAATCCCTTACCCTTGCAATTCCGAAGCTGCAAAGGGTGCAGACCTGCTACTTGCAGTAATGGCTTCAGGCCATTCTTTCCATTCTTTTGTTCCTTCTCAGCAGTGGAGATACTCTCAGCATTACATTTGCCTCCCACATCTTTATTGGAGCTTTCTGTCTGTCCAAACCCACAATATTTTAATTCATTCTGTTGGGCTCTTTTCTCCTCATTCTCAACATAAATCTGACTAAATGACCCTAACAATAGCCATGGCACTGCCTCACTGGCTGCTTTGAAATTTCTTTTACATGAGAAATGAATCCAACATGCTTAATTTCAGTCTCAGGACACAAGCAAAATGCAGACACTTCCTGCCAAGCTGTAACACAAATCATCCAGGGTCAAATAACCAAGGTAGTCCTTCTTCACAGCAGAGATCTCCACAGCACGTTCTTTGCAGACAGGGCTTCTATTAGCCTTCTAGTCTTCTGATCTCTATCCAGAATCTCCCATAGAAAACAGCTGAAGCTCTTCCAGTGCTTCTCTTATACACAATATCTCCAAGCCTTTCCTATATCGTCCCATAAGCTGTTTCCCAAAACTTGTAATCCACATGGTCCAGTTTAGCCACAGAAAAAGTCCCATTTTTCTGGTACCAAATTTTGTCTCAGTTACTCTTCAGTCATTGCTGGAACAAATACTAGACACTAAATTGAAGGAAGGAAAGGTTTATTTAGCTCACAGTTAATGGAAGTTTCAGTTCATACTCAGCTGGCTCCAAAGCACAAAGCAGCAGTTCATGACAGCAGCAACAAACAAGAATAAATGGGGATAGTAGTGGCAACGTTGGCTACAGAGAGCAGGTTTCTCTCATTATCTTCCAAAGACTGGGTGAAGCATTCACACTCACCTCCTCAGCAGTATTCAGACCCATAATGCCAGCCTTGATTCATGAATTAATTACAAAGTCTAGAAGTCCACCTTATGACTGCATGAGACTTTGGGGGGACAACTAGACACAAACCATAAAAGTGTATGAATTTCAAAATAATAGCTCAGACATTTTCATCTCTTTTGACCAAAAGAGATGAAATATCTTAAAACACTTTTCAAGGTCTGGGATTGGTAGAGGTCAGTCACTATAGATGTTTAAAATATGGTTTGACCATGAAGTCTAGTACTATTTAATCAAGTTTCTTGGAGGTGAAGTTTCTGAAAAGAAAGATGCACTTGACATTCATGGATTAGAGAATATCTATTAATCAAAATCCTACAAGTAGTAGGGTATATGCAAAGCTAAAACTAGAGTATAGGCAATATAAATGACCTCGTGACCATATCAATGATTTACAAACCAGAAAAGATATAAATTAGTATGTGATGAATACTATTCTGAGCATCCAAGAAAAAAAGAGATAAATTTAATCCTGGAAATATATTTATTCTTCACAATTTATGTTATGTTTTGTTAGGGAATCAATACAATATAGGGAACATTTTATGAGATTATTTCATTTGTGTATTTTATAATGAATACATAGGGGGCTCAGGAAATCCACACACTAAATGCCAAAGATTACAGCTGAAAGCCTGGGTCCTAATATTCTACATGCATCCAGCTGAAGATCTAGAGCTCATTATAATGCCTCCTGCAAGTCCATCTAGAGGCCTAGACCTCTCAGCAATGTATCGTGCTGGCCCACTTCATGAATCTCTACTAGAAAGACCCAAAGGTCAGTGGTGGAAGCTAGAAAGTCTGTGAGAGCAAGATGAAAGAATTGTGCTAACAGGCCAAGGGATCAGAACTAGAGCCAGGAAGCAAAAGTCAAGGTAAGGATCAGAGCTTCCCTGAAGTGAATTGCATTCATTCTCAGTGACAGCACGGTCCTGAGCTCCTCCTCCAATGGAAGCAACCAAGCTCACCAGAAAAGCCAGCATGACGAGATCCTCCAGAGAATAGCCCAAAAGAACAAGCAGCTTCCAACTGCTCTCCAACAGCTTCCTTGACAGCTTCTTAGTTCTCTAATTCTGCCTTTTACACTGCTGTCAGTAATCTCCAGGTGGGCCTCCCACATCCAGCACCGTGCTAGTTCAGTTCAACTGGATGTAACAAATTGTGCACCAGTTGATAATCCACCACAACTTCTCACTTATGAGGTGCCTTGTAGGACCAGTCTGAATGTTTATATTTAACATAAAAAGTGCATTCTAAGGCTCAGTATTTATCAACACACTATGATCTTTCTGTGGGTACCATTTCAATACCCAGTTGTCTGGCAGTGGGTTGGTCTTGATGCACAGAAGACCAGATTCAAAGATATTCCCATACATATTTTGAGTCATAACAAAGAATCTCTCTACTGTATATGTGTGCTTCTGTAGTCAAATAACTCATTTACTTTTCATACTAGGAAGTTATATCTGCTATATCATCTATTCATAACTTCTCAATGTTTACTTAAAAAATTTTCCAGTTAAGTTAGACTATTTTATATATCTTCCAAAGCATTATCATTTTAACAAAAAGGTTATCAATAATAAATATACAATGTTTTAAAATGGGATATGAATAGCAGTTATAAATAACATTTCATTAAAGATATTTCTTTACACCAGGCACACCCTCAGGCGCACTGAGTCAATGATGGAGTCTGGGCGTGGTGGCACCATCTGTAATATCAGCATTAGGGAGGCAGAAATCAGGAAGCCTACTATGAGTCTGAGCTGCATAGTGAGACCCTGCACGCATGCACGCACACACACACACACACACACACACAAAAAAAAAAACTTTAAAATATTTCTTAATACATTCACTGAAGTATTGTACATTATGTCATTGAAAAAATAATTCAGATCATAGGAAACAAGGACATAGGTTTTTCTCAAATGGGAAGATGAAAAGATGGAAAAATGAGAAAATGGGAGGGAAGAAATTGAACAAAGAATTAGATTATGTATGTAGATGTGACACCTTCCCGAAGGAAGATGATTACTGTACACTGCAGATCCCTACTAACAAAATGAATACAAAAAACATGAAAGGAAGACATATTCAAGTATTAATCTTGTTTTCTGAGTCTATAAATTATCTAGTTGTATTTTGTCCAAGATTAAGGAAAATGCTTATTTCATGTTACAAATTCCTAAATTACACATAAAGGAAAAGTAGACAGTATATCATCTAACATGTACTATTCCCTACATCACAACTGGAGAGATGCAGTTTCTCACTTTACAAATTTAAAATAGTCTACAATACCTGAAATTTGAAGAGGTCTTTAAATCAACTAATATCTAATTAAAAACCAAGGTGCATGCGGTTCTATGAATATATAATATCTCATTCTGTTATTAAATATTTTCATAACTATGTAAACACAAAGAAAAGGGAAGTTGAATCAGACATTCTCAAAGCATGGTCCAGACCACAAATAATAGCATCAATTTGAAAATGGAGTAAATACAAATTATTTTGACCCTCTCAAGGTCATGAGACATAATAGATTTGCAGGGTTAGGCTATTCCTGCACTGTAAATATTATTTTTGTCATCAGTTTCAAGATGTGAATGTCACACCTCTGACAGTGGAGTTGGACAGTCACAATGGGCGCATGATCTCATAAGCCACTGTGATTCTGTAGGCAGAGTTTGTGAACAAAAACCCAAGTGCGTGGGAAATACTACAAAGAATCAACAATGGGGATCTCATCATTTCGAAAAGTTTCTGCATGTTAAAAAAAAAAATCACTAAGACAGTGAAGAGTAAACCCATGCTTGGAAAAAACAATGTGCTGGCAGTCCTTCAGACAAAGGACTTCTAACTAGAACATATAAAGAATTTTTAAAAATCAGACCTCCATAATTCAAAGACCCAATCCAAAAATGGAAATCTGAGATGAATATCTACTTCTCATATAAAGATATACAGATAGCAAATAAATATATAAAAAATGTTCAGTATCACTGGTAATTTAGAAAAATCCCAGGGCTGGCAAGATAGCTCAGCAGACTAAGAGGCTCCTAGGGCAAGTGCAGGGATTGGAGTTGAATCACCAGTACCACATACCACACCAACCTGGCCCCTGGGCCACACTGAACCAGAACCTGAAACCAGATATGGCGGTGCATGCCTGTAATCCTAGCGTTGGGAAGGCTGAAATCAGTAGGAGCACTATTGATCCCAGCTGTGTAGTGAGGCCCTGCACCAAATGCATTAATAAAAACAAAAAAGAAAGAACAATGCCAATTAAAACAACACTAAGATTCCACCTCCACGCAGAAAGAATATCTATCATCAAGAAGTCAACCAATAACAAATGCTGGAGAGGTTATGGGGAGAAAGGAACTCTTCTTCACTGTTGGTGGGAGTGCAGACTGATACAACCACTGTTATTGCCATGCCTATTTTATGGTTGAATTCGTTCCATTCTGTAATTGTACTCTTATGTGAAAGATGATCCCACTGAATTAAATGAGTTTTCATCTGAATTGGAAGGTTCAGAGACATGCTTGCAAAACCTCTCAGTACTGTAAATGCATAATGAAGATCAACCTGAAAGACATTGATTTTATGTTGATGTATATTCTGAGTCTCCATGGTGTTTGAACACTTTTACTTTCTGTGTTCCTAAAAACAGTGATATATACTTTCTTCCCATTTTAGAATTAGTGGTGTTTCTGATATCCATCATCTTTGACCAAAATTAATAAGGCTTGTGATTTTAAGATTGCTCTCGTGTCTCACAGAGATATTGGCTACTTGAATGTTTTCATCACCACAGTTTGTAGCAGATGATTCCTGAGTTTCTGAGGGGCAGGCCCAAGTAGAAGTCCTTGGAGTCATTCCTAATGTATTATGAGAATTCTTGAATGGATTTTTATTTTATAAAGGAAGGTTCTAGATCACTGAAAAAAATGAAAATAAAAAATCATATCCAGGGGCAAAGAATTGATGAAATCTGTATCTTTTGAAAAGGAGCTTGAAAGTATTTCTTTTATAATTGATCATGAGATAGAGCATTTCCTTGGATAAATTGTTTCAATAGCTTTCAGAGGCCAGTAGAGTCCCAGCTTTTGCATTAACAGTATTGTGGTGATGGTTAAGTATCTAACTAAAACTCCCAGTCATATTAAAAGAGCCACTTATGTAACTTATATAATAGCTGGTTTGTATGAGAAGGCTGCATTGAACACATTATACAGGTGCTAGTGATGCTATGTCACTGAGGACAGAATACAGGACTTGAAACTTTTCACATCTAGACAAAGCTTGTTGCTTTACTGGAGATGATGTTATTTGCTGGTTTACTGGTTGTTTTTTGTTTTTTTCCCATTCTAGTGCATGAAAAATGATATTGTGTGGTATTGATTTGCCTTCCTCTGATGTCTAGAAATATGTAACATCTTTCATATTCCATCTGTACTTACATATCTATGGGTAATAAAATATACATCTACACAAAAACTTATGCAAAAATGTTAGGGCAGAATTATTAATAATTGTAATAGACTAAAATAATCCAAATACTATCAAGTGATGAACAGGTTATCACAATGAGGCAGATATACACAATGAAATGTTATTTGAAGATAAAAGGAATTAAGCAGTTATGAATGTAATAATGTGAATGAACTCCAAAAACATTATTAAATAAAGGAAACCAGACCAAAAAAGGACCATATATTGTGTCATTTCCTTCATATGAAGCACAAAGAGTGGACAAATCCACAAAGACACCAAGTAGATTTGTGGCTTTTTGGCCTGGGGGGAGGGAGAATGCAGAAAAATGCAGAAAAATGGGTAATAGTGATGGATTTCTTCTTTTTTTTCTTCTTCTTCTTCTTCTTCTTCTTCTTCTTCTTCTTCTTCTTCTTCTTCTTCTTCTTCTTCTTCTTCTTCTTCTTCTTCTTCTTTTCTTCCTCTTCTTCTTTTCATGTTTTTGTGTTTTATCAAAGGGCCTGCAGGGTGCTCAGGGTCTCACTATGTAGATCAGACTTGTAGTGATCCGCCTGTTTTCATCCTTCCAAGAGCTAGAATTACAGGCACACACCACTATGCCCAGTCTCAATTGCTATCTCAGTGTGCCCTGGGGATGAGGCCAGCATAGCAGGCCCAGAAATCAAACCCCCAATCCCTGAGTCTGCTTATAGGCACTTTAATCCACTGAGCTATTTGATTTCTGATTTCTTCTGATGATTATAAAAATTATCCTAAAATTAGATGGTAATAATGATGGTAAAACTTTGTAAGTATATTAAAACACACCCAATCGCACAGTTTTGATTAGAGCATTTTATATGTGAACTGTATCTCATTAAATTGTTTTTTAAAACATCCAAAAATAAATAAAAAATAAGAAAATAAAATTAGCACAAACTTAATTTATTGGTTACATTCTGTCTACAATTTTCAATTCAACAAAGTTGTTTATCTAATGTGTATACTGGGCGGGGGAGATAGCTCAGTGGAATAAATGCTTGCCTGGCAAACATAAGGTCCTGAGTTCAATCACTGGTACCAGCAAAAAAAA
>PVKN010039815.1:0-10819 GCA_004027915.1 Capromys pilorides
GATTTGATGATAAAATAGATAATATGTGAAGTATTGTTAATCAGCTATTCTTGGTTTGACAATCTAACATATGGACTGTCGTATGGTGTCTTGTTACATTCTTTGTTTCTGATGTTTGTTCTTGTTTTTACTTTTCTAGAAACTTATTGAACAATGTTAATTAAAGCATTATACTAATTATGATGAAATAAGTAAATCTCTTAGGCATTTTCTATAGGAATCAACTTGGATTCTTTCTATAAGAATAAGAAAATAAGTCTTAGAGACTTAGATATTAATAAAAATCATGTTACTATGTAATTGTTTAAGATATATGATTCATAGCATTTTATACTTTTATCAGAATGCTTTGGGCTGAGGAGATGGCTTGGTGGTCTAAGCACCTGCCTGGAAAGTGCAAAGACCTGGGCCCAGTGGCACCTTGCTTACCCCAAACTGGGTGTAGTGGTGCACACTTGTACCCCAGTGCTGGGAAAGTTGAGACAAGAGAATCACTATGAGTATGAACTATGTACAACTCCAACACAAGATAACATTAAGAAAACTATAATAGAACATCTCATTTAGTTCTGAAAATAAATATGACAGCATTGAAGATAGTCTGTTACTTTTTTTCCAACCTGATTCTGAAGGCAATGTTCATATAATAAAGGGCTGATTCTCTGTGCCTTAATTATGCCCATAGCACTTAAGAATGACTTGTATTACAAACATGGAAGCGACAGTTGTAAAGTCTGCATCTACACTACGTTTTCTGTGAGCAGAATCAGGCTATCATTGCGACAGGCTTCAAGCCAATGGACTTCTCACCATATTTTGTGAAAGTGTTGCTAACAGCATTGATCCCTTGGAGAAGAGCTGAGCTCAGAACACAGCATGTGTTTTTATTATGCTCCGTTCCTGAGTCTCTCGGAGGTATTTTCTGTTTCACTTGCAGGTGGTCTTCAGGCATGTATCCAAATTTTAAGTGCCCTGAATTATATATTGCAAGAGGGAATAAATGTTGTATATTTTATTTATGTCTAATGGATAGTCCACCATCTGTTTCTAATAACATGCATATACCTTTATATCTGGGGAATTAATCCAGGCAAATCATGAAATTTTATAAATTTCTTCAAACTGAAACATATTTAAACATGATCCAGTCATCCTACCATCCAAGGCTTGATGTGCATTGTCTATTATGTCCATTTTGCAGATATGAATGCCCAATCTCAGGGAGATTATACCACTTGCCTGATATTACTGGACTTAAGGCTTGGATGAGAATTTGATGCGGATTCTGTTCCTGAATGTTTCTAATGCTACGTTATTGCCATAACATACCAACATCTACTGTACTACAATGAAGGTTGTCTTCATTTCTGTATGGTTCACTGACACCCCGTCATACTTCTAATGATAGCCAAATAGTATTTTGCTTATTAAAAGTCTAAAAGAATATAATGATGTGGAAACTATTATTCAAATACTCTACTATGACCTACAAGGAAATATGTGATTTCACTTCTGTCTCTCTAATGCTTTCATTTTCATCTACCTGATTTCTTGGATCTTTTCTTAATTTGAACCTGCCTTTTGCCTATTAAAGTGGCTGGGGTCCAGGGAGATAATTTAGTGGAATAAAATCTTGCCTGACAAATGCAAGACCCTGAGTTTGATTCCTGGTACCACCACCAATAATGATGATGATATGATGATGATGATGATGATGATGATGATGATGATGATGATGATAAAACTGAGGAATTTTTCTGTTGCCTCCTTAAAGATCTTGACATGGGACCAGCCAGATAACTCAGCAGATTAAAGCACCTGCTTAGGCAGGTGCAAGGGTCCGTGGTTTGATCCCTGGCCTAACATGCTGGCCCCACCCTCAGGGCACGCTGAGAGGGCAATTGAGACTGGGCATGGTGGTGCGCACTTGTAATCCCATCTCTTGGAAAGCTGAAAGCAGGAGAATCACTACAAGACCGATCTGTGTAGTGAGACACTGTAGTCACTGTAGACCCTGCCCTATAATTAAAAAAAGAAAAAATAGATCTTGACATGGCAAGGACTCTTCCTCCTTTCTCACCAAACACTCTAGTTTTTAGCCACTATCTCCTGCCCACACACCCTAACATCATTGTCAACACTCATCAATCTCTCCAAAAAAGTTTATTTTCTTTAAAACATAATGTTATCTATCAAGTCAACCATGTTTACACAGGTCCTCCCACACCAGGCACTCTTCCGATTGGAGGGACGAGTAAATAAGTACAATTTTCTGACACTCCCCCAGACTCCTGAGAAGGAGGAAAAACGTGAATGCAGAAGCTATGTGTCTGAGTCAGGTAAGCTAGGAAATAAATAAATAAATAAATAAATAAATAAATAAATAAATAGGTAAAATCAATCACATATCAGCAGTGGCAGGTGTTATGTAAAAGAGAGAAAACAAGAAGATGATAGGTGATGTAGGACTGTGGAGACAATGTGCCACATTTAAATAGATATTTAAAAAACCCTCTCAAGAAAATGAGATTTGATCCAAGACCCAGAGGACTCTGGTGGACTGTAATCTCTACAGGTAAACCAAGCTCACATGCTCAGTCATCCCCGAGTCCTTCTCCCACTCTAGAGTCTGATTCCTTGAGATCAACATCCTACCTGGTGCTGCACCGTTACAGAGGGTGCTATTGCCTTCCACACTGGATACACTTTTGAATCTAACAATTTTTTTCGGCCTGATTCCAATGTGTTTCTCAGTGGTGAAGTACTTCTCAATGATTGTTTGTTAGTTTTAAATGCAACCACATATCAGATGCCTGTCATGTCCCCCAAAATGTATGCCTTCTCCAATGTCTCACATTTATGTCCTTACTAGATTTGCACACCCACACTATCTTGCACTTGAACGCATCCAAATTCCTCTTCTTCTTTTCCAGTCTCATATTTTTTTTTTCTAGTTTTTGGTCCTTAACATGATATTTTGCTACCTCACTAGAATTTCTTTCCAAAAATATATGAGTTCTACTGCATTATTTTTCTATGCCAAATATGTGTTAAGCATCACTAATGACAACAAAATGTCTTTACTCTGAAGCTTGCCAATATGACCCTACATTTTCTCCATAGTTCTCTCACCTTATAATTGATTAAAAGAAATTAAGTACCTCTAGACTCTTCGAATTTCAAATTTTTAAGAATGTTATCATTTTTGTGTAGTTTTGTCAAAAACCGTATAATAACTCTTACATTTTTCCTCTTCATCTCTAACCCTTAATGTGAAGGTTTACTTCACTGCTTAATATTGGTGGTGTTTCTCTCCTCTATTTACTATATCCCTCCAAACCTCCTTTCTTTTAGCCTGTATGCCTTTTGGATTGCTCTTATTCTAGTAGATATTAGCAATCTAACTACACTAAAAGGCCATTTACATGAAAATACAGATGCTGCAGTGTAAAATGCTGTCTTCTGTTATAGGATAAAAGCCTTTGATCTTTAAATCGTGCAGAACTACAACGAAAAGTTAAGTCAACTATACCATCCCTATATTTGTGGTGTCAATAAGGTCATTCTCAAACATGGTTTTCCAAGAACTCTTTCTCTTTCCTTTTTTCCCATACAGCTAACTATACCTTTGTGGAGTTATTTCTATTTTCTAATTCTAAATATACACTTGCTAAAAAAAAAGTCAGACATCTCAGTTCATGGTATTTACATACACCTGGCAGGAAGACAGATTTCCTGCGTTTGGATTGGGCGAGGAGCAGTGCTTGGCTGGCAGAGATCTGGTAGCAATTCAGCAAGGAGCTGGCAGAGCAAACAGTCTGCTGGGTGTCTTTGAGTTACCTGCAGAGCCGGCAGCCTGGATCGCTCTGCCAGCCTCGTGCACATATTTTACAGATGCTGCTTCACAGGCTTCCTGGAGTCCTCAGGAGCCCTGGAAGTTTAGAGGCTTGGCAAAGGCACGCTCAGCTGATGCTTTCTTATTTAATCTTGCCGAAAGGGGTGATTCTTTGCAAGTGTGAAAATACCTTACCAAGCTACATCAACAGATGCGTAGTAACTGAAACTCATTTTAAATACCTAAGGGGATTCATTCTCTTACATCCATTGAGCTCCCATTATGATTAATGGAAGCATTCCTTGATTTACAGCATGCTCGTCCTTTAGAAGACTCATGTCTGTGGAGAGAACCATCAGCAAGATTATGAACTCTGTTCACCGGTAAGCATTGCCGAGAAGAGCTGCTTAGCTTAGGTGAGACTGCATGAGTTGATTAGAAGCACCACAGTGTCCACCCACATTGACAGAACCTTAGGTTTTATACTGCGGTACATTAACAAAAACTCCTAACCTAATTAAGAATTTTCAACACAAGATTATTCACTGTCAAGTACTAATGACCTCAGTAAAGGAAGAAAATCCTCGCTAAAACAAACAGATGATTAAATCCGGCAACACAATTAATGACTTGACTAATTTGTCTTCCCTTCCTTCTGCATTAACTTTTATATGAACTTCAGCAGGCACATAGCTATCCAATTCTTCCCATGAAAAACATAAATTATCATTTGGTAGTTATTGAGAGATATCATATCTAAATTATATAGGCACTGATAACAAATATGTGGAACATATTAGTTGTAATCATGAGGAAATATCATAAAACTATTTTCATATATTTCAAAACATAATTTTAAGTAACAAGCAGTGTTTTTATACATTATAATGTCTATTTCTTGTGGTACTTATATCATCACTTTCTATTTATAATAAGGAGAAATGCAATTAAAAGCTTAATGCAAGCTTTAAGCTAATTTAATTTTTTATTTTATTGATTGATTGATTGAGACAAAGTCTCACTATTTAGTTTGGGCTGGCCCCTGTGCTCAGTTTTGTACCCCCCAGGGTGATCTCAAACCTGCAGCGGTCCTCCTGGCTCATCTTCCCCCATGCTGTCATTATAGGCATGCACCACCAAGCTTGATTAAGCTTATTTAACTTTCAATGCATTAATTAAATTGTTACTTATAAAAGACTGCCCAGAGAAATTATTCTTCTAATTTTCTTTCTAACTTTTTAATGCCAAAGTTGTTTTCTGAGTCTTATTTTTTACAGTCTACAAGAAAAACTTTGAGAGTTGGATTCAGCAGCATAGCATTGGAATGTCTCTTGTATAAATTCTGAATTTCATTTGCCAGTTTACTTTTGTGATATGAAATTAACAATAAGGATGGCAGAATGTGTTGTTTATAATAATTAATCAACCCTGTGCCTTAACCTTGGTTTGCTGATTTAGGGAACATGAAGGGAAAACATTTTCATTAATCAGTATTGGTGACTTTGGGCATTAGTTTCATCATCAGTAATACATTCATCAGCCTGGCCTGATAGTTCAGCACGTTAAAATGCCTGCTTAGCCAGAGCACAGTGGCTGGAGTTCAATCCCCAGCATACCTTGCCAGCCCTGACCCAGGGGCATGTGGAGACAGAGATTGAGACTCGGCATTGTGGCATGCACCTGCAAGCCCAGTGCTTGGGAGGATGAAAACAGAAGAATCTACCTATGAGTCCAATCAAAGAAGAGAAACCCTGTAGACCCTGTCCTAAATACAGAAAAAAATGCATTCATCATTAGTACAATATTCATGTATTAATTAGTTATTAAGGATCTAGTATATCCTAGACACTAGTCATGGTATTGTTGACACCAAGTAATCTAAAGGAATAAAAGCTTTGCTCTTCTCAAGTCTACATCTTAAAGCAATGCAATTTGAAACTTCTGATTGCTGTGATCACTGGGACACTGTCACAAAGAATGACACGATGCATTCTGTAGAACACAAGTAAGGAGAGATGAGCACCTGATTGTGGTCTGTATTATCAGCATACTTAGGAGCTGTGCCATGAACTGTTGCAGAGTTATGCTCACTGAAAATAACTTTTGTTTTAGTTCTGCATTATGAAAGTAACAGATGAAAGATTCCAAATCTTCATCACTGTTTGCTGCTAAACACCATGGTGATGATGGAGGCTGAAATATGTTCTTGTGTTGCTAAAAACATAGCATATCAGAATTACCAGCAGTTCTTTCCAGATGTTTCAGAGCCACTAAGCTTGTTTTCTTTTCTCAATAACTTTTGGATAAAGCAAAACATAAAACTCCAGATAATCTGTATTCAATAAAAGGAGGATTTACTGTCCTGTTCTTAAATTGAGATCAACTAATGACCAAAGCGAGTTTCTGGCCATTATTGAATCATATATATATATATATATATATATATATATATATATATATATATTCAAAATCTGATAAGTAGTTTATGGATACTAATGCTAAAGCATGTCTGAAACTGACTGGTAATTGCTTAAGTATATTAATATTGAACCAACTAACCATGCTATTTGTTGTGAAGTACGCTCACTTTGAAAAGAGATTTTTCACGATGTATTTTGCTGTCTTTTAAAGAGGCATACAAATTTCTGTTTGTTTAAAAATTTTTAGGTCATTAGCCTTAACGGATCATTTGTGATCTTTACTGGAGCTGTCTTAATCATCATTTGGAAGAAGAATCTATATAAGTTTGCTCAAATCGGAGTGTGTGTGTTTTCTTTTTAAGCCAGGCATTTTCCAGTAATTAAAAGTGGGCTTATTTAGAAGAGGAAAGTTTGGAGCTAGCTCTGTTGCTTATGGAGGCTAATGGATTCTGAACTCGTTTTCCCTGGGCATTTTTATTGCTTCCCATCTTGCTGAGAAGGCGCCTTCACTTAAGACTCCTTGTGCATGACCTCATCACATCGCGACACCGACGCCTACCCATGTTCTACAGGATCTCACGGATGAGCTCTCACGGTCTTGCACTCTATGTCCTAAATGCAAATATGTTGGAAACAGAATATGATCAGTTGTCTTTAGATCGCGATTGTGCTCTTCTCTTTTCACTCCCAACGCTAATTAATTAACTGTAGGCATAAGCAGACGAATGTGTGCTATAATTGCAACCATCAGATTCTTGCAGGCTTTCACTGCCTGATGGGCATTTGGGTTGTTTCCAAGATTTAGCTGTTATGCTCTTTAGCTATTACAAACTCTTTAGCTATAAACGTGAGTGTGAGCTCATCCCTGCGATACCAAGAAGAGGAATAGTTGAGTCAAAGAAACTTTGAATTTTATTTCTCTGTGTCAGCTCTGCACTGATTTCCACAGAGGTTGCACCAGTCTGCAGTCCCACCAACAGCGCAGATGGGTTCCTTTATCTTCACAGCCCCACCAGTATTTGTTCCTGGTTGATTTCTTAATAATAGCCATTTCTTCTGGGATGGGATGGGATGGCACTTCAGTATTGTTTTAATTTCGATCTCTCACAATACCAGTGACATTAAATATTTTTTCATATGTTTATTTGCTGCTTATACTTCTTCACTGGAGAACTGTCTGCTCGTTTCAAGGGACTATTATAGAGGACTTTTCTTATAAAGTGGCATCACTTCTCAGCCTTTTGCATAAGATCAAGTGTAGCATCTTATAGTCTGCCATAAAGGGACAAATTTAAGACAGTTATAGGTAAATAGGTGCACTTTAAGACCATACTCTTAAGTGAAATAAATTTGACATACATGTTCAAATATTGCATGGCTTCTCTGGTCTAAAGTATAAATACAAAATCTAAATAAAAACTAAAATGTGTAACAAATATAGTGGGACAGGAAGTAAATATTTAAATAGGAAGTGCAAAATAGGGAGGGGGAGGGGAAAATGAAAAAGAAAAGCAAAAAGAGAAAAGAAAGATTTACGTAAGCTTTTCTAAGTAAGTAGAGGAAGAGGATTTGAAGGGAAGAGCGGAGAATGGAGAAAAGATGTACACAAATTCCCTATAATGAATGTGATTACTAGGTATATCTGAAATATATCTATAAAGTTAATTTAAAAATTCTTGTGGACAGCAAAAGTTTAAAGCAATTTCAAAAAATGGATCTGGTAGTGGCACATGGATTGGTAGTTTCCTTTTATGCTGACAAACTCACCACATGGATTTTTGTTCTCTGGATTATGCTTGTGATTAGGCAACAGGGTGGTCCCCTTAAGGGCTGAACAAAGAATAATGAGATTCATTATGAAATTCTGCTCACTACTGCTTTGTTTAGTCAACTTTGATAAGGGTTGGGAAGAAAATTTCTAGATTACAAGTGGGCCAAATAATTAGAAAATATAAGCAATTCTTGAATATTTCAAAGTATAATTGAGAAAGTATAAATAAAAACGATTACTAGTTTTAGCATACCACAGAGTTGAGGTTGTTTATTTCCTTTATTTTATTAGAAAGTTAATACTATCGACAATCTTATAGTTGGAAGAAGATGGCTGTGAACATGAAGAAGGACACATTGATTAAGCAAAACCATTGCCCAAGCAGCTGGTAATGCAGCTTGCATACATTTGAAGGGATTAGATTTGTGTAGAAAATAAAATCATCCCATTATACCTGAATCCAAAGAGACGCAACTCATGGTGAATTTGTTTAATTCTACTTCAAACTGAAATGTTTACAGAATTGACCATGGTTTCAGGGTTTATTTGAAGATAATTTTACTTCATCTGGAAAACTGTAATATTTTCACAAACCTAATGTTAAAGAATTAGTCAGTTACTGCTACTCACAGAAATTAGATGTGAGAAGTAAGTTGGAATTGTGAACCTCATTAATGTGAGCTGCAGTATCTGAGCTATACTACCTTCTGTGTAACAGACAAATATGAGCAAGTACATTGAAGGTAGTCTTGGCATAGGGGAAGATCTAAGAGACAGACCAAGGAGAACTCCACTTCATTGGAATATGTACATTCATATAAGATGTATCCAACTTTAAGAGAATAATCTTACCCAAATTAATATGATGTAAATAAAATTATAGAGTCTTGCCTCTTCACAGAACATCTTATGACTTTCACTTGTCCTTGTCTTTAGGCTTACATTTGTATCTTGAGGAGAAAATGAACTTGAAGCAACATTTCAGTGGATGACTTCATTTCAAGTACAACTTGACACCTATGAGATACCCAAGGGCCCATGAACCCCAAGTCATACAAGCATTCATTTGCTGAAAAGTTTTGCAGCTTCAGATCATCAGGAGAGAATCTGTGAATACTGAAAGCCATTGAGAGAAACTCTCTGCATTGGATATGGCTTTGAGATAGAATTCCACAAAGGAAAAAAGCCTTGGTGGAAAAGTTACTGTGTTGGGGTCACCTCACCTAAGTGGTCATTGTTTGTGTTGCCAAAGCAGGGAGGATGTCCTGGAAGGTCTTGTGTGCCCCACAGAACAGGGGAAACCTCAATGGTCATATAGAGAGGCATTGGGACTGCTGGATTGTGGGACTGAGGCAGCATAGAGAATAAGGGGTTCTTTGGAGATGAGACTTAGTTCAGCCACCAAGTGGGACACAGAAGATACTTCACCAGTAGCACACTCAGGAGTAGTGAGAGAGCTAAAAATGCACAAGGTTTTATCTAGCATATCAGTGTAAGGGGGAAAAGAAGAAGAAAATCAGTTTGGTTAAGGTTCTGCCTCAAAGCTAGGGAACTTTGGGGGTGGAAGGAAGAAAATATCAATATCCAGACACAGCGTAATTCAGTAATTTAAGCTTCTTGTGTAACGATTCACACCTTACAGAGCCTATGCTTTTGCTTCACAGTTTAATCATGCGTTCCAGGGTGATGTCTCTCCCAAAGTAACTGCTAGAACAATACAAGTCTGTAGCTCATGGAGCATGTATATAACATCAGCTCAGAAGTTTGAGAAATAAGAATTTGTAAGAGGCCAAAGCATGGAACTTAAACTAATGAGTAAGAAAATAAAAATAATAGCAAAAGTAGGTCCTTTCAGGTCCTCGGCACATTATTTAGTCTTATGAGGCACATTATTTAGTCTTATGAAATTAATTTGTGATCTGTATGTGAAAAGGTGTTTCAGTAACAAGTTTATTTAATGGAGAGAAGAGAATCATGACCTATTTGCTGGGTAGGCCTTCTAAGTTTGCACTATCAATAGTACTCCAAGAGATCAGACACAACAGTCAAGATTATACTTTTCATTATGTACTGTGCCTCGGTATGAACAAAGCTGCCACCAGGAAGGCTAAATTGTCTTTCTTTCCTTTTCATTACTGGAAAAATATTAGCATGTGTTTTGTGTTTTATATAGATTCTTTAACCATTATCACAGATAGCACATATAAACACCCAATTCATTACTTTCCATAATCTAAATAATCTAAATTTAAATCTATATAAGAGGCACCCATAACCTTTCTATCTCTTTCTCTGTCTCTCTTTTTCACTCTCTGTCTCTATGTTTCTTGTTGTTTAAAATGTAAAGCGACTTCTTGTTTATCAGGGACTGAGGCACACTTGTTGTAAGATAGTTCTACTCAGTGAAAGACAAAAAGAGGAAGAGAGACAGAGACAGAGACAGAGAGACAGTGAGACAGTGAGACAGTGAGAAAGAGACAGGGACAGAGAGAGGGAGAAAGAGAAAGCAAGCTGGGCATGGTGCTGCACGCCTATAATCCCAGCACTTGGGAAGCTGAGGCAGGAGGATCAGTGTGACTTTGAGATCAGCCTGGGCTGTGAGCTCAAGGCCAGCCTGAACTGCATAGCAAGACCCTGTCTCAAAAGAGAGAGAGAGAGAGAGAGAGAGAGAGAGAGAGAGAGAGAGAGAGACAGGGACAGAGAGATACAGAGACAGAGGAGATAGACATATAGAGAGACAGAGAGAGACAGAGAAGGAGAGAGAGACAGAGAGAGACAGAGAGAGACAGAGAG
>PVKN010039816.1:0-10829 GCA_004027915.1 Capromys pilorides
CAGGGGCTGCAGCTTACCATTGGATCCTGAAGACAGGAGAGGCGAGGGATCCCAAACACAAGCTTTGGAATTGAAAGCCCTGGGCATGATGCCAACCGTGTGACTCTGGGGCAGGCCCATTGTTATGGCTCAGCTGTATCTAGACATGCCTCCGAGCCTCATGTGGTCATAGGTGGGGCTTTTCAGAGGTGGCTGGATCAGTGTGTGATGCTGGGATTAAGAGTGATACTGAGGTCAAGAGTGTGTGGTTGTTAAATTAGTCCACTTGTTGTCATCGTTCTGGGAGTGGATAATGAGAAGGCCCACCCTAAGGGCAGGTATCGTGGAAGAATATAAGGAAGAGAAGAGGGCTACTGGGGTCACTTGACACTTACTGCTTGCTGCATTTTGCTTCCTGCCTTCCATGCCATGAACTTTTTTCCTTCTCTATGATGCCCCTCTGCCACATCACCTTGCCTTGGAACCAGCCAACAATGAACTGAAACCTCTACAGAAAGTGAGCTAAATAAAACTTTCTTCCTTTAATTTAGGTTTTCAGGTATTTTGTCTCAGCAACAAGAAAGGAAACCAAGACACCTATCATTTCTTAGCTGAGACCTGGTGGCTAGGAGAGTCACAGTGGCCATATTGATCTCTCTCAAAGTCCTTTTGCTCCTTCTGTTGAGTTCAAGGTTCTTTCTGCAGCTTGTGCATCCACGCATGTTCACACGTACCTTTGTCTCTGAAAGGGGGAATGGAAGATGAAGTTGCCTATCTGTCACTAGACTAAGCTCAAGCCACTTGTCTAGTTCTTGAGGCATTATGACTGAGAACATCTCTGTTCTGTCTTTACTCAAACCTATAGTTGAATTACTGACAGGTTTGAGCAAATTGAATCTTAATGGTTATTTCAGAGATGTTGCCTCTTTTAGATATTGGTTAATTTTATTTTATTTATTTATTTTTCAGTACTGGGGGTCAAACTCAGAACCTTGCACTTGTCAGGCAGGTGCTTATGCTGTTGAGCTATCTTCCTGGCCAGGGCAGGTACTTTTAGCTCTTTAATTTTATTTAAATTCTTGACAATGACTTCAGCTCAAATATGTGTTGAACACTGAGGCTCTTGTGTGTGGTGAAAGGAGTGCTCTCTGTGGGAAGATACCCAAGACTAAAGCAGCCGAAGGCCATGGGGTGTCCATCTTGGAGGAGAGCAGATCCAGGCAGGGCCCTGCAGGACTTCCCTGGGCAGTAGGAGCCTGAGTGACCTCAGAAGATGACTGGGAATGCTCCAGGGCAGTGACTTTTTGTCTAGTGATGGAGAGTTCTTGTTAAGCCTTTGGAGAATTCAGAGGTGGCTGTTTTGAAAAGCAGTAAGTTTGCTGTTGCTAGAGCTGTCTGCACTTTAGAGACAGATTTTCGTGCGGGAGGAGTTCTGGGCCAGACAACAATGGGTACCAGGAATCTGAGAGCAGTATGATTTGCTCCAGCACTTCAACTTGTTGAGAAAGAAGAAAATCCCCTCCCCTCTGCCACTACTTGTTTGGCTAAATGCCTACCTCCATTTTGCAAGCAGGGCTGTTTTTGTTCTCTAGAAGCTGTGAGAAGCTTGTTCCTTGAACTTTGGCCAGCTGAGCTTGGAGTCAACTGGGAAGCAGGAAGAACCTCAGTCAGGATCCCTGACTCATCCAGCATAGTTTCCTTTGGTCTTCGGATCGTGCTATTCCCACTGATAAAAAGAGCTCATGGTTTGTCCAGATATTGCTAATGTCTTTTTCTGATCTGATTCTTGGAGCAATTTTTAGCCTCCTGGGAGCAGAGGAGAGGAGAGACATGTGCTGGGCTTGCTCCTTCAATTCCTCTTGTTATTTATTTCTGGAAGCGACAATAAGGAATACAAATAACAAGATGAAGGGGGCGGGGCTGGAGAGCTGAGTTCAGTAAATTATCTTTATACCCTGCCTCTTCCCTGCTTCTTTCCTTCTGGAGAAAAACAAGTTGGCCCAGAGCTCCCAGTAAGTGTTCCAGCTCAGAGCATATGAGGATAAGTCTGAGGCATCCTGCTATGTAGCCCCGAGAAGCTGGCCTGCAGCTGTATGACACCCAGAAGACAGGCGCCATTGCCCTTTTGGAGGGGCTGCAGCTGCAGGAGTGTGCTCAATGGGTTCTGGGAGCATTTCTCATTCTCCTTAGATTCCTGGGGCAGCCAGGAAGGCATAGAATAAAATGGTGCATGTATGAGAAAGTTGGGTATAGGGAGCCCATGGCAACCTGTCCGTGTCCAACATCAGGGTTAATGTGAATCACGGTCTCCATGTTAGTTAGACTGCAGAAGGGCACAGTATGGCCAGTGAAGATGCAAGTGGACTCAGATGAATGAGTTGAGCCACAGGCCCTTTCCAACTTCAAGATCCTAGAGTCTGTATTTTCTGGGATTTAAGCCATTGCCTGTTATGGCGCCTTAAGTTCCACAAACCTGAAAGAAAAGGGGAGTGACCATGGTGATCAGAAAGTTGGTAAGGAAAGCCCAGGAGACAGACGGAAAAATAGGAGAGACATAAAGACAGGGAACACTGCCAGGAATATCAGCTAAAAAAAAGCAGGGGCATCAAAAATTTCTCTTGGCCTGTGAGTGATGATTTTTATCCTTGTGTCTCTTTCTTACTTTGGTGCTCTGGGTGATGAAAAATATTACAGCCACTTTGAATTTGGGAGGGATGATCACTGGCTATGGGGAGATTATTCCAAACTGTACAAGGGGTCCAGGAAGGGAAGACCACCCAGAGAAGGCACAGCTAGTAGATAATTTTGGATTTGGGATCTCCTTCTGGATGTAGTTTCTAAGTTCTTTTTTCCCCTGAACAAAGAATTGGTTAAGACAAGCACAAATAGTATCAATGCTTTATTAAAAGTAGAAAAAGTAACAGGCTATGCAGAACAAGTTTGGACCAAGTAAAAATAAGAAAAGAAGTGTATTGTACAGCTGAGGATGGGCCGCCATGAAAGGTGAACACAGGTAAAAACTCAGTGTGGAGCATCCGTTATGTGTCACTCACTTCTCTGACTGGGCCAATCTGGACCATTGGATTGAAATCCTCATGAGAAGTTCTCATGAGAAGATCATGAGCAGGGCTTTGAGAACCTTTCTGTGAATGTGTCCTGGGATCTTATGCCTCCTTTCCAGGCCAATTTTAGCCATGCTCTATATTGCTATCTCAGCTGGAGACCAAGGAAAGCCCAATCCTGAAGGCTCTTGGGGCTAGTGTTGGGGGCAGACAAGTAGTGGTTGGACAAAAAATAGCGGATGTGGGGCTGGAGAGGTCATCGTGCCAGAGATGCTCAGGACAGGGGGCATAGGAGGAGGAACAGAGGGAGAGAGACCCCAGACCCTGTCTAGGAAGCCCCCTTCTTTTTCCTGGTCGGGGACCTGAGGCCTGGCTGGTGACCCTGGTCTCCTAAGGGGTCCTGACCTTCATTTCAGATCCAGCAGAAGGAAAGCCTGGACAAGGTGGTGTCCTGGGTCCACCAGTTCCCTTATGCCCACCCACTCTGGATGGGACCATTTCTTGGCTTCCTGAATATCTATGAGCCTGACTATGCCAAAGCTGTGTACAGCCGGGGCGGTGAGATATACATCTGTGGGAGAGGGTGGGGCTTCTTGAGGGCAAAGGGCTTGGGGCATGATGTGGGGCAGAGGCCTGGGCTGTATCCTAATCTGGGTAGAAGGTGGTCAAGGGCCCACTTTAGTCTTCAACAAACCCCCTCTGGAAAGTCCCTTTCCCATGTGTCTCCCTTTTGATCCTCTTCTCCTTTTCGTACAGACCCTAAGGCTGCAGATGTGTATGACTTCTTCCTCCAGTGGATTGGTGAGTGGGTACCTGCTTTCCCTGCCTTTCCCTTCCCACCCTTGGTGCTGGGTAACCAGGATCCTTGCCTGTCCAGACACACTCAGTCATTCCTATGCTCTTGGCTGGCAGGGGAGGAGAAACACTGTGTTGTGTTTGCTGGGGCTATCACCTTCCCTTCTTTCCAAACGGGGAACGCGTGGATGTGAAGAAGGCTTCCCAGAGGAACTGGCCTTAGAGTTGATCCCACAGGAGATTTTAAAAGGCAGTGCTGCCTGGGTCAAGGGCCTGAGACAGCTCCTGAGGCTGTATCTGTCTGAATGCCTGGAGGGCTGATCTCACTGGGAAGTGAGGCTAGGCAGGGGATGGCTGACATTGGTTGTCAGAACAAGGCCTGTGGGTTGGTGTTAAGGTGTGTGGGAGCTATCAGATACTCTTGAGCCAAGGTCAAATGCTTTTCCAAAGCCCTTTCCTTTATCCATGATCACCAAAAATCTTCAGCAGCTTCCTGATATGTGAGAAAGGTGAGGGAAAGAGTAAGAAAACCATCCCAAGGCTATTTACTTGTGGAATAAACCAGGGAAGTCTTTCTGTGGACTTCATTGATTCTTATCATTTCATCAACTATCAAAGCAAGGATACTGAAAAGGCTTAGGAAATTTTGAGGCAGTTTTGAAGAGATATGTGTGGAAGAAGGATAGAATCTTGCCTGAGGACACGAAGGTCAGCCTTGGCACATTAGTCTTTGCTATTGAAGCTATGCTGGCCACAGTCTCAGAAAATTAAGAGTGAAGGCCCGACAGGCTCCTGTTCTGCCTCACTGTCTTAGGGAGCCCCATCTCCCTTGTTTGAGTCCAGAGTCACCCAACACAAGTTCCTGGAGTCCAATCTTTGTGGTGTAGTCAAGAGGCATAATGGAGTCTTCCTGCCCTGAGGAAGCAGTTTGCTCAGGAGAGAATGGCTGACTGCCTGGGGTTTCTCAGTTTGGGCTGGAGGTGCAGGGACAATATTGGATATGGCGGGTGGCCCAGCTCTGGCAGCCTCTAGGCACAGAGTCGGAAGGTGGTGTGAGCTTAGTCCTAGCTGCTGGGGGTGGGGCAGGACTGCCTGGACTCAGGATCCTTTCCTCTTCCCTCCCTTCCCAGGGAAAGGCCTGCTTGTTCTTGAGGGTACCAAGTGGTTCCAGCACCGCAAGCTCCTTACGCCTGGCTTCCATTATGATGTACTAAAGCCCTACGTGGCTGTGTTCGCGAACTCTGCAAATGTGATGCTGGTGAGTGGCCTGCAACAGGCTCTGGCAGCTGTGGGCTACTGGGCTCCCTCTGCTCCCTCATGAGGGAGGGCAGATGGCAAAGGGAGGATCCCTGGGGCTCTGAGTCTGTAGTCTTCCTGTAACAGCAGTGCCAAAGTCCTGTTCAGTGGCCCGTTGTTGTTGCATACCACTACTGGCTAGTGCTGGTGCTCCCAGTGTGCGGGCAGCCCTGGCTCTTGTTTCTACCAGGGCAGCTGACCTTCTGTCTCACCAGACCAAAGTGCTCCAGGAGGCCTCAGTAAGGTGCCCACTATTGCAGATGTGAGGACTGTCTATATTTGAGAGTATCAGGAAAGCCCTTCACATCTAAAAGGTGTTTGTTGTTTTCATCACTACCACTGTAGCCTACCACTGTGTGGCTACAACTCATCTCCAAGAGGTTTGTTAAGTCCAACTTAGAGTCTCAGGGTATGCGCGTGTGGGTGTGCGTGCACATGCACGCACGCGCATGCGCGCACGCGTACACACACACACACACACACACACACACACACACCCTCTACTCGGATCCCATCACCTCTCAGCCCTCCTGCTTGATCATCTAGGCCACCCGACTAAGAGAAAGTGTCTGTGCTGTGGGAGATCTACCTCCTGGTCCTGCTGTCCAACTCTGATGCCCAGAGCTGCCAATCCACATTCCAGCAGGATGTAGGGCAGGGCAGAGACTGGGGATGGTGTGGAGGTGGGTTTGGTGGAGGAAGACAAGATATGCAAGGTGCGGGGTCCACATTGCTTTCTGTCCTTGGGCTCCAGGACAAGTGGGAGAAAAAGGCTTGTGAGAATAAAAGCTTTGACATCTTCTGCGATGTGGGCCACATGGCATTGGACACACTCATGAAGTGCACCTTTGGCAAAGGAGACAGCGGCTTGTGCCACAGGTGAGGGGGTGCCTCCGGGGTGACCACACATCTTCCTCCCCACCATCTCAGAGAGGGGAGCTGGCAGGGCAGGGTTTTCCTAGGCCTTGGCTGTGGTGGGGAGACACATCAGCTTTAGTGAGGGAGCTTAAGGGAGGGAGAGGAAGCGCCATGGTTGGAAAAGAGTTGCACAGGTCTCTGCCCCTGGCTCAGTGCCTGAGCTGTCCTTCTCTCCACTCTTGCTCTGCAGTGACAGCAGCTACTACCAGGCAGTATCTGACCTCACATTGCTGATGCAGCAGCGCATTGACTCCTTCCAGTACCACAATGACTTTATCTATTGGCTCACACCCCATGGCCACCGCTTCCTGAGGGCCTGCCAGGCGGCTCATGACCATACAGGTGCACCTTCCTGTAGGGCCTGCTGACAGGAGGCCTGGGCTCTTCCTCCTGGTCCATCTGCATCCTGCCCATTGTATGTCCTTAACTCCCTTTTGGGCAGAGAATGGCTCTCAGGGAGTGATGCCTGTGTTCTTGGCCTAGACCGTGTTATCCGGAAGAGGAAGGCAGCCCTACAAGACAAGGAGGAGCAGGAGAGGACCCAGCAACGGAGACACCTGGACTTCCTGGACATTCTTCTGGGTGCCAGGGTGGGTCCCCCCACCAGAGGGCTGCACCCAGAGGGGTCCTCAGGCCATCTTGCTAGGATAGGGTGTACTGCCCAGCATATGGGGTTACTGCACACCCCTCCCTTTCCCTAGAAAATGCACTTGCTCCTTGTCCCTTGACACGTATCACTAAAGGTGGAGAGGTAGAGGGTGCATGTGACTGGTCAGCATTGTTCAGGAGCTGGAGGCCTCAGTCATGTGGGGGTGGTCTGTAGACGTTTTTAGACTTCTGAGATCCCCAAGAATCTTGATGTTGTAGAATCTTAGAATTTAGATTTCCTGTATTCATTCCTTCATTCAGTTCTTCATTCCTCCACTATGTGAACTCACTGAGAGCCCATGCTGAGTCCTGTGTTGGGATGTTGACATGGAAAGGACCTTGTCCTGATCCTCCAGATCCTTAGTCTAGTGGAAGGGACTTACAGTTGGTGGATGTTGACAAGGTGTTTTCCTCTATTGGGTGACATTCTGTGTGCCAAGGGAACAGAGCTGGTAGTCGGGGCTAAGGTCATAGGTCATTTGGCCAGAAGGATCAGGGCCCTTTTCACTCCTGCTTTTTCCAAGCTCTTCTTGGCACCTATCCCAAAGCGTTGAGCCATGCTGCTCTGCCTTAATCCAGGATGACAGTGGCATCAAGCTGTCTGATGCAGACCTCAGGGCCGAAGTGGACACATTCATGTTTGAGGGTCACGACACCACCACCAGTGGTATCTCCTGGTTTCTTTACTGCATGGCCCTGTACCCAGAGCACCAGCAGCGTTGCAGGGAGGAGGCCCGTGAGATCCTAGGGGACCATGACTCCTTCCAATGGTGAGTGAAGTTGAGGGGGTGTCTGGCCTGTGCTGCTCAGCCAAAGGGAAGGCTTTGCAGTCCTGGAAATAAGGGGAAGGTGGCAGCACTTGCCCTGCCCCCTCCAGTGCTGCAGCTTTTCAGAGAGCTGAATGCAGAAATAGCCTTTACTCCATTCTCTGCAAATGGAGCTGTTTGAGTGTCACATAGGGAAAATTATCAACAAGAACCTAACTTTTCTGAGCTGAACTCCTCTGATGGAGAACATGAATATACTTCTGGGTTCCTGAATAGGGTAAGGAGAGCCGGGAGAGAAAAAGAAAGACATGGGGGCTGCACAGGGAGAAGAGAGTTGGGAGAGCCATGCCCTTGCCTTTGGTGGCAGCACTCGGCCACCAGTCTGCACATCTGTCCCTTGGGTGAAGGAACAGAGACTGCTTCCCAAACACTAGCATGTAAGAACTTTCCAAAATTCCTCCTGTTTTTCAGTCCAAGGCTGAAATCCTAATCATGGCCTTATATAATTGCAACCTCCCTTTGCAGTGCGACCTCAGGAAATTCTTATGGACATCTCTCCCCGTTTATCTCCCCTCTCTCCCCTACCATCACCTCTTCTCCTCCTCCCCCTTCCCTTCCTTCCCCTCCCCTTCTTCCCTACCCCTGCTCTCCCTCCCCATCTTCCTCCTCCTCCTTCTCTCAGGTCTTTGCATCCTGTTGTGCTCCTCTTTTCTGGCCTCTTGCCCTCCCTCCAACATGGGTGTGAGGCACATAGCAAGGGTACAGAAAATATCTGTCTGTGTGGAATTTATGTTCACTCCAAAAGATCAACCTATAATGCCTTGATCTGACACTGAGAGGATGGAATCTGAATTTCTCCTTTCTATTGGTTAGATTTTGGAAACTTAGGGTAGCCAGCCTGGTGCAGGTGCAGTGTAGGTGAAGGTTAAAAGAGGAGGAAGAGGAGCCTAAATTCAAGCCTAGCTTGGGAGTTTTCAGACAGACAAATGCTCATAACTGAAAAAAAAGAGCAAAGCAAAGCAGGGAAGACCCAATGTCCTGGATGTTGTGAGCAAATCAGAAAGGGTAGGTAAGGCTTGAACTGATTTCTAAGCAGAATTAAAACTTAGGCAAAGAGAGAATCAGGCACTCTGCACTGGGCAACATTGTGACACAGCGAGGCAGGAAATTAAAACATTTGTTCTCCATTCTGTGTAGAACTAGAAACATCTTTGAGGACATTTATATAATAAATAATATAAAAATCAGGACCAGTAGCTGATGACTTGGGATTTTGGATCCGAGCTTCCTGGTGGTCAAAAGAAACAGAAAAAAAATACATAAGTTTATCATTATTCATCTATTGAACAGTTCATGCACATTTTTGGTTCACTCAATCAATATGTATTGGCCGCTGACTTTCTACTCCATGCCCACAGGGAGAGCTAAACAGAACCTCAACAGTCCCTAATGGGGGTTTCCGTGTGGCACTGAGAGACACAGTGGTGACCTTGGCCTTGAAATCTGGGTGCACGTACATCAAGGATCCTGTACCATTTCCTTTCAACAGTGTCAGTGAGGAAGGGATAGAGGAATGTGAAGCCAGATCGCTGGGCCCCAGCACCCACCACCTGTTGAATCTGGCTTGAACGCCTGTAGCCTTCAGGCCCCTCTGATGCCTGGATGTGCACTGGTGCTGGTGCAAAGGCAGCATGGTGAAGTGTGACGTTGTGGCCAGGCCTCATCTTTCCCAGGAGCCCACTGTTTCCTTCCCAACTGTGTGTGTTGCTGACAGGGATGATCTGGCCAAGATGACCTACCTGACCATGTGCATCAAGGAGAGCTTCCGCCTCTACCCGCCCGTGCCGCAAGTGTATCGCCAGCTCAGCAAGCCCGTAGACTTTGTGGATGGCCGCTCTCTACCTGCAGGTGGGAGGGCGGGTTGGGGATCCCCTGGGTGCTCCTTTGACACCTCCTGCAATGATGGCTAAAACTTTGCAAGGGGGATAAAGCTTTGATTTTACATTCTAAGAGCCCTAGCTCCGCAACACATGAGTTAATTGGTCTGTCTCTAGATCTTCATTTTCTCTTCTATAAAATGGGAATGAGAAGAGTAACTACGTTTCAAAATAGTTGTCAAGATGAAAGAGAAACTGCTCATCAAGGCTGCCCTGTAGCACCATGCACATTCAGATTGTCCCTTGGATGACTTCCAGGCATGATTTACATAATTTAATGCAAACTGCATGCAACTTGTGAAACCATGTGGTGGCTTCATGAAGAACATGAGTTCATGTTTAGAACTCTACCTGATGAGAAATGGTAGCGACTACTATTGATAGCTTAATGTTATGAATAATAACTTCTGGAGAGTTAGTTAATGGACAGCAGAAAGGTGATAATAGTTCCTGCCTGTCCTTCTTTATGCTAAGGCGGGCTCATCCTTCTCCTTTTCTTTTTTCCATACCATAGATGTCTGCGCTCAGTGCTGGAGCTACAGGAACTGGACAGGATGATGATCAAAATACCTTGAGGGGTTAAATATGGCCAGGAACTTGAGGTCATTGGCAATGGTTAGGCAGGGACTAGAGTCCTCGTGAGGGAGACACTTGTAGGGCCACTTGGTCACCAAACCCCTTTTCTGTTTACAGGCAGCTTGGTCTCTCTGCATATCTATGCTCTCCATAGGAACAGTGCAGTGTGGCCTGACCCTGAGGTACCTCATTTCTGTGCCAAGATCTGATGGGGTGGGGGCTGTGGGGAATCCCTCATGCTAGGATTTGGGGGTTCAAGCAAAACCTATCCCCTTAGGTCTTTGATCCCCTGCGTTTTTCTCCTGAGAATGCAACTGGACGCCACCCTTTTGCCTTCCTGCCCTTCTCCGCTGGGCCTAGGTAGGGAGAGGCCCAGCATCCCCAGACTCCAGGGTTGGGGAAAAAGATGGGAGGCACGGTCATGAGGGAGACATTATGACTGGATGGTCTGTGGTAAGGGGCCACACCAAGTTTGTGGTTTTTCTACATGCCTGGAAAACTTCAGGGTTGTTCTTGCAATTATATGCCTGTTCCTGGGAAGTGGGTGCATGACAGTCATTCTGGGAGAGACTTGAAGCCAGAACTCATCACACAGTACTCAGTCAAGGTCCTCGTTGTGTCCTAAAACCTCTTTCTTAAGCTCATGCCAATTAGCCTGTCAGCCAGTTATGCATCCACAAATGGTTATTGATGTTTGTTAGCCACCAAGAGCACTGACGGTCACACTCTGGACCCCTCACTGCCCAGCACCTCTCTGTACTACTCACTGCAGGAACTGCATTGGGCAGCAGTTTGCCATGAGTGAGATAAAGGTGATCACGGCTCTCTGTTTGCTGCGTTTTGAGTTCTCT
>PVKN010039817.1:0-10827 GCA_004027915.1 Capromys pilorides
AATCCTGCCTGCAACTCAGTTACCCGACAGACTGTGCTGGATTCCACATTTGCCATGTCAAGTGTGGAACTTACTTTGTAGTGAGGAATTCTCTGACTACAAGGCTTTAAAAATGTATTATTTATACAGCTTTTTATACTTTAATCTTCACTCTAAGAAGTTATGTTGTATCCTTTAAATATGTGTAATATACATTATATGTATGTGTATATTTATATTGTATGCACACGTGTGTATGTACATACCCACTATATAATACGTGTATTATATGCACACATATGTACACTTACACATATGCATTATATTTAATATGTGTGTATGTGTATATATCATATATGTGCAAGTTATGTATTATATGTATACATGTTACATATATGTGTATATACATGTGTATATGTGTAATGTATATTATATACATGAAATTGAGGCAAAATGTAAAATAATATGTTTTAAATCCCATATATTGTAAGTTTTATTTATGTTTTTGTATTTTAGGGAAGGGTCTACAGGGTGTTCACTGCTAGACTGGACTTATAGTGATTTGCCTGTTTACAGCCTCCCAAGAGCTGGGATTGCGGGCGCATGCCACCACGCCTAGTCTCAATTGCCCTCTCAGCGTGTTGTGAGGGCGGGGCTGGCACTGACCTATACCTCTGGCCATGGAATTGTTAATACTGATTTTAAGTCATCCCCTTTTTTTTTTGTACTGAGTCCCATTTCCATGCCATCCCTGTTGATCTGTCTCTTTCTCTGGGTTTGGTGGTGAGTGGTGATGGTGTCACTGATCCTCTGGTGTAGACATCTGGGGTAGAGAGTGGAACCTGACCCCCTCCTTAGTTTGTGCCTGACCACCCGTATTGATACCAGCAGTGCCTCACTTCTGTGTCATTCAGTTTACCATTTTAATCTTCATTCTCCATGTCTGCCTTCCTTCCTGTTACATTTGGATCTCGGTACCACCCAACCACACTTTCTTATGGATCTGAAATATGTCCTGAGCATGCAAAAGTCCTAGCAGAATGCCAGTGGTGTTTTGTGTTGTCAATTTTCATAAATAACTTCCATGGCTTGTTTTTCTTTAAATTATGTCACATTGTGCTTTAAAGTTATTATCAGTGTAGCTATTGGTTTCTACTCGTCCATGATATTCGATAGTGTTCATGCATTGTGTTTGGCTTCATCATATCATTACCTTTGCATATGTCAGACGCTTTCTGGCTCTTGCATTATAGTTTTCATATTAGGTTTGTACCAGACACATGTTTAACAAGTATTTTCTCCCATTCTTAGGCTGTCCTTTGACTCTGTTAATTTTTTCCTTGGTTGAATAGAAACTTCTGAGTTTGATGTCATCTTTTTTTTATGTATTTAGTACAGAGTCTGTAGGGTCTCACTACAGAGATCCTACCCATAGCAATCCTCCTGTTTTCAGCCTCCCAAGTGCTGGGATTACAGGTGCGTGCCACCACATCCTACATCTGCCTAAGCAGGCGCTTTTATCCGCTGAGCTATCTGGCTGCCCCTAGTTTGATGTAGTCTTACTTTTCTGTTTTTGCTTTTGTTGCCTGTACTTTTGACATTACATCCAAAAAATCAGTGCTGAGTTTTAGAGCTTTTCAAGTGTTTTCAGTGTGCAGTTTTGTGACTATTGCTTCATACCCAGAGCTGTTTTCTGCTCAAGGAACTCAGAGCAGGAAGTGCTCTACCAGGTCTGCCGTCAGGGTGTTAGGAGGTCTGCTCTGTCTTCTGCCCAGCTTCATTCTGGGGTGCCCTAGTCATCCTTTCTTCTCTGTGCTCACTGCTCCTGATCTGTGGTCTCTTCCTTTCATACTCCTTTGTGTGTTAAGCTCTTCTTTCTGAGGAGGGAAGTTCTTTGGAATCCAGCATGTGTAAGACCCTTCATTGGTAATGTACCTGGGTCTGCAATTCAAGGTCAAAAGCAATTTTCCTTTGAGGTTTTAAAGCATTCTTTCGTTGTAGTCTCTAACTGGATGGCGTTATGAGTACTATCTTTCTAAAATCTTGTAGAAGTAGATCAGCATGGTGGCACTGTATCTGCAATCCCAGCACTCTGGCAGGCTGAGGCAGGAAAATCATATGTTCAATCCCAGCCAGTGTAACTTAGTGAACTGGTGAGACTGTCTCAGAAAATTGAAAAGAGATAGCTATGGCTGGAGCTCAGTTCAGAGGTCCTTGTTCAATCTCCAGTACTCAAAAAGAAAAACAATCATACAGAAATATCTTCTTGCAAGTGTTCTGAATTTCTTAGTGGGGTATTTGTTTATATGTGATCTGTTTCCACCATGTTTCATGGGTGCTCAGTGACCCCAACTGTTCTGCAAACTTAGATTCTTCATTTTAGGGATTTTTTTTTTCTCTCCAAATAGGGAAATCTCTTGTTAACCAGGTTGAAATATATCCCGAGTTATGATGGTAGAGGATGCGGGTGCCATTTCCTCCTTTTCCTACTTTAGAACTTATTTTCCTCATCTGGTCCTGAGTGTAGAGAGTGAGAGTCTGGGGATTCGTAGCCTGAAGGAGAACTGACGAGTGTGCAGAGCCTTCCCACTCCCTCCGTCCTCAGCACAGCGCTCTGGTCCCTTGATGGAAAGAAAGCCCCTTGTATACTCCACATAGGAAACAGGCTGGGCTCCGAGGGTTGAGGAAGCCTGCAGCTGTGTCCCTGAGGAGCTATGCCTAATTCTTAGACCTGCAGTCAGCCAGTCTCTGTTGGCTAAATATTTACTCCAGCTCTAGTCCTGTGGAGTCTGTAGTTTCCTAGGCCTGGGAGTTTGGGTTGTAAGTCAGGCAGCTTCTTGGTTTCCCTCAGCAGGTGGCCCTTACCCTCCTTTAGCTTTCTGCTAAAGCATTTACTTGTCATCCACATCTGCTTTTTTGCTTTTCCAAATATAATTTTGCTTTTATCACCTCGTACGTTCCATACCTACAGAAAAATAGCATGCCTCTCCTGTAGTTACCCTGGGGAAAGGGTAATCGTCACGTATGTGCTCAGCCTGCTCTCCTTACTCTGAAGTCTTCTTACTCTGACCACTTAAATTGCCTTTCTATCAGGCATCTGCTTCGCTTGCTGAGTATTTCACTGCAATTTCTTGGGTCTTTCAGCATTTATTTTTGGTACTGGAAATTGAACTCAGGACCTTGGTGCTTGCCAGGCAGGCACTTGTGCTGCTGAGCTGTATGCCCAGCCCTCTTGGGGATTTTAAAAATTGATTTTTAGAATTGCTTTTTTCTAGATTTTAATACTTTGTTAAATTTAAACCCTCACGTTGGCTACTTTAGGTCACACTATTGAGCTCTAGTCTCAAGTTTTAATGCTCTAAGTGTTAAATTAGGTGTTAAAGTTACTGGTTTCCATGTGCGTGCCAGTGCAGTGTGGGATTCCAAAGACAAATACCATGGTGATTAAAAACCTTACAACTTTCAGGTTAAAAAGCATGGTCCCTGAAATAACTATTCTATAGCATGTAGTTTGTTTATATTATGTCGGAAATTATAGAAGCCCAGTTATTGTTCAAAAGCTCTTCCTGTCTGCCTTCTTCACAATGACAGGTTTCTACTTGGGTACATGAATGCCCAGAATAAAGATTGAAATTTTCTTGCCTCTAAATGTGGTGAAGTAAATTCTACCCAGTGAGGTGCAACTGTATGTGGCCTGTAGCTGATCCTGGGACTCTGCCTTCAGAGAGAAATTCCATTCAGCACAGCTATTATCCCTCTGTTAGGTATCTTCCTGAAAGAGATAAATACATCCACTATAGTGCTGTGTACATGACCATGGCTACAGCAGCATAACTCATGATAGCTCTATCTTTGAACAGTCTACACATCCATCAACAGAAGAATGGATAAAGGGTGTGTGTTTATGTGCAATAGTGTCCTACTCTGCCATGAAGGATAAATTGAGTCATTTGTAGTAAAATGGATGTATCTGGAGATTATAATGCTAAGTGAAATAAACCAGACGCGTAAGCTTAACTTCTTGCACAGATTTTCTTATATGAGAAATTCAGAGTGTTAAAGAAAAAGCAAAATACAAGATGGATGATAGCTAACCAGGAGCTCCAGGGCGGGGAAGCAAAAGGGAGTTAAGGTGTGCTGTGCACACATGTCAGCTCTACTATGAATGTGTTATGTACTAGAACCATGCACCAATAAATATAAAACTTAAAAAAATAAAATTAATGAAAATAATACATACATTAAGGTAGAGAAAAATAAAGAATATTCACTGCCCCCCCCCTTTTAAAATGTTATTAGTACAGGGTCTACAGGGTCTCACTACACAGATCGGACTTGTAGTGACCCTCTTGTTTTCAGCCTCCCAAGTGCTGTGATTATAGGCTCACTGCCCTTTTAAAGCAGTCAGTGGCAACATGGATCAAATGAAAATATCTGTGGTTGTCGTGGTTTCGGGTTTTTGCAATGGGAACAGTACAATACAGGTCACAGATTTTATTAGATTATTTTATAATGACTCTCCCAAAAAATCATATAACAAGAGTACAGGAAATCTGCCCACACACTAGACTGACTGCAACCGAGGGCCTGGATCCTAATATCCTGCATGAGTCCAGATGAAAACCTAGAGCTCATAACAGTGCCTCCCACAAGTCCAACTGGAGGCCCAGTGTCCACAGCAGTGTCTCACGCAGCCCTGCTTCATAGACTTGCACTGGGAAGGCCTGAAGTGATAGAAGCCAGATCGTCCATGCCATTGAGATGAAGGATCTGTGCTAGCAGGCTGAGGGGTCTTCACTGGAGCCAGGAAGCAACACTCAAGAATCAGGGCTCCCCTAAAAAGTACCACAGCCGTCCTCGGTAACAGTGAGGTCCTGAGCTCCTCTGATGATGAGGAAAATTGAGTTCCCATCAGGAGAGCCAATGTGACAGGCTTTTCCACAAGTCTGGGCTGTGCATCATCTTCCCCTCCAGAACCCCAGGGCTCCCCACAGTGAACAATAGCCTTTCTCAGAGACAACAAGGTCCGGTTCTCCTCCAAAGAGAACAGCCAAGTTCATCAGGAAAGCCAGCATGACAAGGTCCTCCCGCAGAATAGCTCAAGAGATCCAGCAGCTTCCAACAGCTCCCAGAGGTTCTACAAACAGCTTTCCGAGCAGTCTCTCAACGGCTTCTCGAGTTCTGCTTGTTACGCTGCTTGCAGCAACCTTGAGGTGGCTTCCCACAGCCCGCAGCATGCTACTTAGTTCAGCTGGGAGTAGTGAGTTGACCACCAGTTGGCAATCCACTGCAGTAAGAACAATGATAACAGATTGGTAATAGTAGCACATATCTGTGATTCTAGAGGCTAAGGCAGGGATATCACAAGTTGGAAGCCAACTTGCCCAACTTAGTGAGCCTGCTGTCTCAAAAAAATGCTGTGGTTTTAGGTCCTGTGCTTCATCTCCATTGCTGCAAAAAGAAGTTTTCTAAATAGAAATTAGTCATTTCTGTTAGTGATAATTAAGCATTCATATTAGAATGGTCATGCTGTATCTGAGCAAACTGTCTGGACCATACTTAAAGGAACAACCTGTATCATTCATTTCTAATTTGTAATTTTTTCCAGGGAATCTCTCCTGAGTTCTTCTCTAAGGGCTTCATCCAGTGACAGTTGTTCTAATTTTTTTAAGATGGAAAAATAGATTCCTAACTTTTTACCCAAACCAACATGAAACATGTTGTCTCTTTTTCAAAACAATTGAAAAAATATATTTATTTTTTAATGCAGTGTGCGTAGTATCGCCTCTGAAAATTTAACTTTGTATGGAAGGTAGAGAATGGAGTTCTGAAAATAAGCTGCTTTTTTTTTTTTTAAGAAACTGTATATTTATAGAAAAATTGCAAACGTAGGAGCACAGAGTTCCCATGTCCTGCCCCCAGTTTCTTGCGTTACTGACATCTTACATTGAGATGCTCTATTTGTTTCAGTTAGTGAACCAATTTTGAGCCTTTTCAAAACAAAACAAAAATTATGCTCTCTAGCTGATTCAGACCTCTTCAGTCTTTACCTATAGCCCTACTTTCTCTCCCAGGATCCCATCCAGCACAGCATCTGTGTCTCGTGATCACACCCTTTTGATTTCTTTTTGGCTATGACCATTTGCCAGAATTTCCTGTTTGATGACCTGCACAGTGTGAGGGGTAGGTGTCAGGGATTCTACAGATGGACCCAATGGGTGTTTACCTGACAGTCTGCTCATTAGTCTGCAGTTATGGATTCTCCTTTTGAGAGGAGAAACACAGAGGTAAATTGCTATTTTTGTAACATCAAACCAAAGGTTCATGCTGTCATACAGGATGACTTACTGTATTCCCTATGTGAAACAGAGTTGGTCCACTCTATTCTTTCCACCTTTCCTTCCTGAAGTCTTTGGAAGGAAGTCACAGTTTATATTCCATGTTTAAGAAGCAGAAATTTTGTATTTCAACTCTGAGTGTGAAGTATAGCGTAAGTTACTAGGAAACTTGCTGATGGTAATTTCCTCTTCTCCCTTATGTATTTATCAGCTTTTTTTTTTTTTTTTTTTTGCCACTACGAGTATGGGTTCAAGGACATTTACTTCCTACTGTGGATTGTAACCCAGTCAATACTCTTTAATTCGGTACTAGGGCCATGTTTGTGCTTAAAAAACATGTATGTATGTATGTATGTATGTATTTGCTTCAGAGTCTCATTATGCAGCTCAGATTCATAGTGATCCTCCTGTTTTCAGCCTTGCCAGCAGTGGGATTACAGGTGTGTGTCTCCACGCCAGGACTCTGTGGCCAGCTCAGCACACCTCACCTGGGGGTGAGGCCAGCACGGTATGTGGTACAGGGGATCAAATCCCGGTCCCAGTGCTTGCCTAAGCACATGCTTAGTCCACTGAGCTGTCTGGCTGATCTTTGTGTTTAAAAAACTTTTTTAAAAAAAAGTATTTCATTGGGGGCCAGGGAGATAGCTCCGTGGCACAAGTGCCTGCCTGGTAAGTGCAAGACCATGAGTTCAAACCCTGGTCCCACAAAAAAAGTATTTGTGAAAAAAAGATATTTCTCTGACTTTTGGTGCTAGAAGATGCTTCATTCTCATTTTGTATATTGCTAGCAATATACAATTTCTGCAAGGAGCAGACTCCTCAGGGAAAGGAGCCCCTGAGTGACAGTGCTAGGAAAGGAAGGGGAGGGGGCAGTGCTTGTATCAGGAAAGAGATCATCTTTTGGGGTTTCCCTTTGATTCCTCTGTAGTAAAAAGTGATAGCTGTTTTCATGTTCAGGGATATTTTTGCAAGGTGATTTATTTTTCTGGGTAATCTGATGAGGTGTAAGAAAGTTTCTGTTTACACTCTGACTGGAGAGATAATTTCTTGAACAACTATAGCATGTTCTTTATTTTCTTGCACTTTTGCTAACCAGCCATTATAAGTGAAGTGTATTGAAGATATTGTATATTGTATATTGTTGGTAGCAGACAGAATGGCTTGGGGGGCTTCATAGATTTAATGCTCTCCTGCTTCTTCCAGCCCACACTACAATAGCTATGAGGATTTGCCTACTTCATTACAAGTAGATTCATTGTCCAGTGTTTACAACTTAAGGAAGCATTTATTGGAAAAATAAATGTCAATTTGAATGGAGGAATGCAAGTTTTCCTCAAGAACCTGTAATGGAAGGATTTAAATTTAGCCTGTCATGTGTTGTTTTTATCCCTTGGTTCTGCTTAATTGCACTTCAGAAATGGGTGTGCAGAGCTTTTCCCAGCCATCGTGGTCTAGGAGACTAGGCTATCCACTGGCTGTCCATTGTGCTGCTTTCACTAACGGGTGAAACCTGTATGACAAGTGAGTCCAGGGTGTACATACACCTGTGGTAGGTTTCCATGTTTACAGTAGGACCCGTTAAATGTTTAGAAGGAAGTTGGATTGTTTTGAAGTTGACTGATTTCATTGCTTCTGTTAAGCTACCCTGAGTTGTCCTTGTCCTCTGTCCTCATCTCTGTAATGTAGTCTTCACTAACAAATCCAGTTTATTTGAATCAATCATTTGAATGGATTAACTTCTGCAATTTAAAATGGTATAATCTGTCATAAAATGAGATTGCTAATTTTATTTTTCTTCTGACTACTAGTAGCATAATTATCACAGCTTGAGCAGCACCTGAGCCTTATTTCATCCAGTCTTTCAAGTTTACAGACTTCATAAAAAATAGTATTTCATGAAGTTAGTCTCAGCATAACCTTGTGGAGAGGTTTTTCAGTCAATTAGCCAGACCTCATTTAATGTGTGTGCAATTTTTTTGCCTTGTGCTTTTTCTTATGTTTGATTAACCTTGTGAAAGAAGATCTTGACTAGCCTTTGCTTCTTTCTGAAATGTCTGATTCTTACTTTCTCGGTTTGTTGCTGCTTTTCTGTCTCCTGGGATATCTAGGTACTAGAAAGGCCTCCTGTTTGGGAGATTGCTCTGCGCTGCCTCATCTTTAATTCGTGCCTCAGTTCATGCTTTCCTCTCTTACTCATTCATATGCTTTGTGAAGTCCTGTGTCTGAAGCGGAGATCTTATCTGTCTGACTGAATGATACTTCACAAATATTTTATGTTACATATTTATGAGAAGCTCCTGAATTATTTTATTGCCCCTTTGGACAAACTTAGCAGGTTTTACCTAATTGATGTTAAGACTGAACGATCTCTTAAGTCCTTCAGTCAGTTTAAACACAAACTAACTAGGAGTCTCCTAGGCCCCCCTCCACGTTGCTTAGCATTGTCGAGTCAAGGTGGGCACTCAGGAGTTTGCTTCCTTACAGCAGACGGTGAAGACACCCTGACCTTTTGTGATTATAACTATAGTAAAAATGTGAACTGCTGCAGGGCAGCAGGAGATGTATCGAGGTCAGATGCATTTTTACGATTGAATCGTCATGCTAATTGTGCCTGAGAAATTATTTATTAAGGATTAGCTACTAGGGCTGGGGGGCAGCTCAAGCCTAGGTTTGATGACCATCCCTGAGAGGGGGTAAAAGGATTATTTATTTATTTTTTTTTCCTGAAGGTTAAGGAAATTGAACCAAGGGCTACATGCTAGACTGGCCTTCTCCCATTAAACTGTATATTCTTATGGGCTAGGGATATAGCTCAACAGTGCAGCCCCTGCCTGGCAAGCCTGAGGCCCTGAGTTCAATTCCTGGTACCAAAAACAGAAAAAAGAATAAAGAATAAACTGTATCTCCAGTTTGATAACTTCATTCTTGATATGTAAGTTATATTATATATGTAGGAAATATACAGGAAACACATACCACATATTTAGCACATGCATGTTTTGTATGAATTATACAGTTAGAGTTATCATTTTACTGATTCTAAAATTAGGGAGCTGCTACAGTTCACTTTGTTGGTGTTTATGCAACAGCAAGTGGTAGAGGTAAGATTATACTAATGCCTTTCTGCCACCAGAGATGGCTCTAAAATCTTTGCTATTGTGACCTGAGGTTGTGTGTGTGCATTTGTCTCCAGGAACTGAACCACCGTGTGATCCATTTGGGACTTCTCTCTTTGAGTTAAGCTGTGGGTGTTAATGACTTGAAAATGAGATTTTTAGAAAGACTGATTGCTACAATAAACTATTAAAGGTCCTGTATTGCACCATATTTGCATTTCAGAATGAGTATGTTTTTTAACATGAATATTCAGAGTCATTTCCATAGGATAGATGCTTCTTAGCCACACCTGGTGCATGATGTCCACGGAAGAGACCCTTGTCCCTCATTGCAAAAGCCAACCCGATCTCTTTGGACAATGTGGAATAAGGCTTCCTCCTTGGTAGTGATGCCTTCTGTTAGGCTCAATGTGTACCCACCCCAAGAGGCATCTGAATGGTGCAGAGCACCACAAGGCTATGGAGAGGGTAGGGAATTGGGACATGCTTTTGCTAGGAAATTTATGTTTAGGAAGAGAGAGCAGAACTTTGTATTTATTACTAGTTTCCTAGTACATAGATAATCCCTCATCCATGATCACATCACATATTTTCCATTTAAGACAAACAATCTTAAAGTTGGCTTGCTAGAGTTAGAAATCGTTAACATGTCGTAATGAAAGTCCATTCTCGTTAAGCAGAATGTGGGGACCAACATACTATGTCTGTTACCTAGAAAATGTATGGAGCTCCAAAGCCTAAGTAGAATGCTAAAAATCAGGATTCATGGCAGTAACAAATTAAATATTGACAAGTACATCCTAGAATGTGATCTTAGAAGCAGAAAATTCATAAAGTTTCACGCGGAGCGAGCTGAAATGTCACACAGGCTGTAATCAGCATGATCGTGGATGTCTTGTGTCTAGTGGAGGCTGTAAAGATAGATGCATCTGGCAGGCCCAGGGGTATCTAAACCTGTGATTGTGCAGTAGGGGAAATCCATCCTCTGCGGTGGAGACGGTAGACCAGGCTTCCAATGTAAATATCTGTTTATGTAAGTGAAGATCAGCCTGTCATGGGAAGGAAAAGCAGGTGCTTGCAGAACATTTTCTTATAGGAAATAGTTCACATTTTTTAGAACGAAAATTTGGTATGTCACAAACATAAAAAATAGACAGTGCACCAAAGTGTAGTCTTGGGTTACAGAGGCACCAAACCAAGTGCTGTCTTGTCCGGAAAGAAGGTAGTCTGCATCTCCTGTCCTCCTTTGCTCTCGCAGGTTTCATGGTTTCAGCAGAGTGTGGAGCATGGAGAGGCACTGGGGCATCACATCAGTGGGAAAGAAGGGGCTGGGCCCTGCTGACTCAGCTTCTTCCTTCTCTTCTCCCCCCCCCCCCCCCCCCCCCCCCCCCCCC
>PVKN010039818.1:0-10821 GCA_004027915.1 Capromys pilorides
GTGTTACGATGGTTACCTGTGGGTAGAAGTAGTGATAGGGACGGGACACGAGGGATACTTTTGGGATTCTGATTTATTCTGTCTCTTGATTTGTGTGCTGATTACATGACTGTCTTGATTTTGTGGAAACAACAGGGTGTGCACTTAAGATAAGTGTATGTTTCTGCATATGAGTTATTTTTCAGAAATAATTTTATTTATTTTTATTTTTATGGGACTGGAGTTCAAATTCATGACCTTGCACTTGCCAGGCAGGCACTTGTGCCACAGAGCTATCTCCCCAGCCCCCAGAAATAATTTTAAATGAATAAAAAAATTAAAAAAATAGAATCAGCCTTGATATCCAATATTCAAAAAAGAAATAATTTTAGTAAATTTTGTGGTGAGATTTATCAGTTTCATATTTTTATTTTTAAAATTTATATATTTATTTGGTACAGGATCTTCCTACACACCTCAGATTCATAGTGATCCTCCTGTTTCAGCCTCCCCAGTGCTGCAATTATAGGTGTGCACCATTACTCCTGGCTTTGGAGTTGGCACAGCATGCCCAGGGTTCTGGGACCACCACAGCATGAGGTACCGGGGATCGAACCCAGATCTTTGCCCTTGCCAGGCAACCACTTAGACCACTGAGCTATCTCCCCAACTCACTATTTTATATTTTAATAATCTTGTAAACAATGCATTTTGTTTTTGTTTGTCATAATGAGGCAGAAGTACAGTTGCTTTCTAATGAGCATTTATTAATTAAAAAGGAAAGTTTTATTTAAGCTTAATAAAAGGAAAGTACCTAGCAGAGTGGAGCACAGTGAGCCTCAAGGAATAAGGCTCAACGATCGATGAGCAGCCAGGGTGCTGGAGATTTCAGTGTTGTAGGTGAGTGGAGTTAAAGAGGTGGCTGAAGTTAAGGAAGAGCTCTTGGAGATGCATCACTGAGTTACTCCTGGGGCCTCACAGGGTTGGCTGCAGCACTTCTGCCACAGACAGCCAGGAGTTACTGTTCTCAGCTTGGTGAGCGCTGCATGCCTGTAATCCTAGCGCTCAGGAGTCTAAGGTAGGAAGATCGCCATGAGTTTGAAGCCAGCCTAGGATCTATAGTTCAAGGTCACCTTGCAATGCAAAGTGAGACTCTGTCTCAAAAGCTAAAAGTAAAACAAAAAAAACTGAAAAAACATTTGCTGATCTCATGCCCCATGTCCTGCTGGGCATTGAACTCAGGGCCTTTGCACTGTGATGCATCCCCAGCCTTTTTTAAGTTTTTTATTCTGAGACAGGGTTTTGTTGTGTCACCGAGTTGCCCAGGCTGGGTTCAATCTCAGAATCTTCTGCCCCCTCCTGTTGTTAGCAGGTAGCTATTATGCAGTGACTGGTGAAGGCAGATGGCGCAAGTTTGGGCTGCTTTCTTGATCTTCCCTGAAGTCTTCAGCGTCTCAGAGGGAAGGAGGTCGTGCAGGCTGGAGAGGGGAGATGGGTGGCCCTGGCTTCTTCCACCTCCCTCAAAAGCTGCCCACATCACAAACCCTAATGGGGGTGGCTCAGAAGACAGCAGCTCGTGCGGTGGGGTAGTAGGTGAGGACCTGTGGTTTAGAGACAGGGTCTCGTTATGTACTTCAGGTTGGCCTTGAAATCACTTTGTAGTTCAGGCTGAGCTTGATATTTCAGTGATTCTGTTGCCTCAGCTTCCAAAGTAGTGGGTATGATTCGTTGTTGTTGCTGTTCTATGTTTTAAGGACAATTTAAAAGAGAAAACGTTTACATGTATGTATTTCTTTTCCATTCTGGGACTTTCTACTATGCTGTGCAGTTCCAAGTCTCCATTCAGGCTTCCTTGTCTGTGAAGAATGATCTTTTCACATTTTACAGAGTGCAGGTTTTATGCTGACAACAAATTATTTAAGGTTTTGGATGTCTCCAAAGTTTTCGTTTTTCCTTTTTATTGACGTTAATATAAAATGAACTAATTTAATTTAATTTCTTTGTTTTGAGACAATGTCTTGCCATGTAGTTCAGGCTGCCCTCAAACTCACGGTGATCCTCTTGCTTCGGCCTCCCGAGTGCTGGGAGGCTGTGTGTCCCCATGCCTGGCAAAGGAAATGATTTTATTTTTCTGTATTTTAATATTTTTATTAATAAATGTTTATTGAAAAGCAACTGTACTACTTCGCGGTGACGAATGTAAATAAAACACGTCACTTAGAAAACTATTAAAATATAAACTAAACTATGTTAAAGGGAGCAACATGGTGGCATTTTCGTGTGTCCCATGAAATAATTGCCATCTGGAGGTGTAGAGTACAACGAGGGCACAGGCTTTTTCTACCAAGGCAGACTTGGGCCAGGTCTTTTCGTGCTCTCGTTGTGTTGTTGGCATATGGGACTTGAATTGGGAGCTTGGTGAAGTCTTGGAGACAGGGTGAACCTTAGAGGCCCACACTGTGCCTTGAACCCTTACGGAGATGGCAAGCAATGAAAGGTTCTGGCATGACTGATGTCTTTTTTCCCGTTTAAAAATTGTGTTTCTTTTTATCAGTCCATGTTTGCAGTAATGCCATGATTACGTTCCCTGTTTGGAGTTGGGAGAAGTACATAATGCGTCACTGCTTTCTTCAAAACTTCTCTTCCCCTTTCTTCCTCCCTCCATCTCTCTATTAACCGTTCGAGTCCCAGGGGTTATTTAAGAAACACTGTCGAAGAATCCCAAACAGCGCAATCGCGCTTTCTCTAAATGAGTACGAAAAGACCCAAACAGCTTGGTTTCTTTTACATCGATGAATCCCAGTCGGGATTCAATGTACTATTTATATTAAAAGGAGCTGTGTGATGTACTTGCGTCAGTAAATCTGAGCGCGCAACTTACAATCGGTAACACACCGTCAGTTGTCCACAATGTTCGAAATGTGCTGGGTTTTCTTGACATAAAATCTCAGCAGCGCGATTGCGCTGCTTGGGACTCAAACAGTTAAATTAACCTTTCCTCCTTTAATTTTCAGTATCAGGTGTTTTGTCTCAGTAATGAGAAATTAACTAAGCCAGGCACCATTTTCACTAATTATACCTTAAGTCTGGTTGAGCCAAATCCACTTGTCTTATTCCTGTCTCTGGGTCCAGAGCAGCTCTCGCAGTTCTCAGGGGTCGCATGGTGAGAGGATGGAGAAACAAAGGTAACAGGCAGAAAGCTGAGGTCAGGTGGGGCCCTCTCCCCAGATGGGAGCAAAAGAGCTGCTCAACTTCCATAGAGCATTTATCTTTACTCTGAGGAGGTTGATGTCAATTTCAACCCCTCTGTCTAGGAACTTTTCCTGGCTCAGCTGAGCACCTGGTTCTGGGACTGGTGTTGCCTCGCCCCACACATATGAACATTTTCCAGCTTCAGCAGCTTCCTATACCTGTCTGAATCTGCCTGAATCTTCCTGTTTTGCTTCTGGACCCTCTCTCCAGCTCACAGTCCTTGTGAATTAGGATCTGTACCTTGGCTCTTGTCTGACTCCGAGTTGGACTCTGCAGGTGCAGGTTCCTGTGTGTGTCTCCAGGTAGCTGGGTGATGGGACCCCAGTGTCTCACCTGCTTCTGGAAGGCTTATGGACAGAGCGGCTGAAGCCCCTGCTATTCACTGTCTTTCTGCCCCTTCATGGGGGAAGGGGTCCAGGAACTGTGCTGTGCTTTGTGGCTGCAGGCAGCCATCTGCTGGGCACTGCACTCCCTCATCCTCAGGAGCCCCCCAACCCCAGAAAGACTGGCTCCCACCTCCTGCCTGCCTGCCTTGGCCAGCATGCTGACTCGCACCATCCTTGTGTGCTGCTCAAGCCCTGTGGCACTTGCATCAGAACCCACTGCTTCTGTGGCCTGTCTCTCCTCCTCCCAGGGTCCTTGTATTGTTGAACTTGTGCTCTTCCCTTCTGCTTTCTGGTGGCTCCTCACACTAGGTGCCCCAGTCCTGATCTCCCATGCACATGCTGGGGCTGCTGTTCTCAGGATTCACTCTGCCCAGGGCCCCGTATTAAGCCTTTTCCACCTTTAGAAGTTTCACACTTGTGCTTTATGTACTTGTCTGGTTTTCAACCATGTGTCTTGTACCTCGTACCTGGCATTCCCCTCCAGATCCCTCTTTGTTCTGCCTGGTGGTTTGATATCCCTCTCTCTCTAACTAGGAATTGCACTGACCTAGATAAGTATGTCATGAGCAGAATGTATGATTTTTGTTAAATTGTCAGCTGGGCAACCTGAAACTTTTCTCACCAGAAAAACTCAAGCAGCACATCTGTACGTACAAAAGCTGATAAAAATGTGGGATATTTAAAATAAAATGTATACGTAAGAAAGATACATTGCCATGACTTTTCATCAGAATCCTCCCCCTCGCTTCTAGCACAATGCTGTCATTCATACCACTTTGTGAAGCAGTTTTGGATGTCCTCTTTGTGAGGGTGTTGATGGGCTGTGACAAACAATATAGGAAACAGGCTTGTAACAATGTTATGGTGTATTCCCATTCAACTTATTCACCGGATATAGCGCCATGTGACTTCTTGCTCTACCCAAATCAGAAGACCATGATAGGTTGAAGATTTGAATTGATTTCCAGCATCCAGGAGGCTGGGAATCAACCACTCATAGTGGTCCTCCTGCCTCAGCCTCCTGCATGCTGGGAATACAATCAGGTGCTACTTTGTCCAGATTCTTCCTTTTTGTAGAACCTCACCGCAACCAGCATGGTGTAATAAAGACACTTACAAAAGAGGACTTCCAGAGCGGCCGCAGAAAGTGGCAGAAGGATGGGGTAAATGCATTCAGAGCAAAGGGAGGATGTGTTTTGAGGGAATGGATGCAATATGTCTTCGACTGAAGTGGACTTTGTATTATTAATAATTTTGAACAGTCGTTAAGCTGCAAGAGTATATTACAATAGCTGCTGTGGAGATTGGCTTCCTCCACGCAGCTTCCAGTCTACAGTGAGACATGCGGGCAACATAAGCGCATCTCCACATTTCCTTAACTGAGGAATGGCTATTTTGCAAAATTCAGATGAGGCAAAGTGATCTGTTTATTTTTATTTTATGGCTGGCACAGCATGTGGTGCCGGGGATCGACCCGCAGTCCCTGCAGTTGCCTGAGCTTTCCTAAGCAGGCGCTTTAGGCCACTGAACCATCTCGCCGACCCCTAGGCAAAGTGATCTGAACAGGAACAGTGTTAAGGCTTTGCAGATGACCCAGGGAAGAGTTCATTTGCACCCATGTTTTTGGGGACACAGATTTGCTAATGAAAAGAGCACTTAGATATTCACAGGAGCACAAAAGCGGTTCCTACAACCTGTAAGACTTGGCACGAAGAGCAGCTCCCCACCTGGGCTCTGCAGCAGGGAGTCTGGCAAGTGTGGGAAATGCAAACCAGATGAGGTCTGACTTTCACTCTTTTGCTTCTTTTTTTGGCTTTTTTATTTTTTAAAATTTTATTTTAAAGAGTAAAAATAGCAGAAGCAAAAATAGGAAAACAGTAACAAGCAAGAGTACATATAGTAGAGAATTTGAAAGCAAGAACAAAAATTTAGCAATGGTTGTATTACATATTTTCATCATCAAATCTGTTACTCTTTTGCTTCTTGATGTCTTTTCTTTTCTTTTTCTTCTATATATTTTTTTTATTTTCAAAGACAGGGTCTTTCCTTGTAGTGTAGACTGGCTTTGAACTCATAGTGGTCCCCCTGCCTCAGCCTCCTGTATGCTGGGATTACAATCAGGTGCTACTTTGTCCAGATTCTTTTTCTTTGTAGGTGGTATCTTGTGATGTAGTTCAGGCTTGCCTTGAAATCTTGGACGTGCTCCTGCACCAGCCTTCCAAATGCTACATCCCCAGCTCCAGTACAATCTTGTCACTTGTGAGAAAAGGAAAAGATTTTGCAAAAAGAAGCACTGGTTTGCAGATGCTGCTTTATCATTTATAGCAGGCAACATGTAAACTCTCCTGGACACAGAAAAAGAAAAAAATTCTGAAATACAGATTTATGCAAAACCAGTTGCATTTAAAATTAAATATTTCTTGTATCTGTGAACCTAAATCTTCTCTTAAAAACAGTTTATTAAGAATAGGAAATAGAAACAAAACAAAAGACTATCAATAAGAAATCAAGAAAAAATTCCTTCAGGCATCTCGTGTTCCCAGCCTTTCTTTGATCTGGTCATATAGAATCACTCTACCAGAACATAGCATATAGTAGAGATTGAGACAGAAGCCACTATTTACTAAGTGCCTCCAGCGTACTAAAGCATTTTACAGTGATTACTCCTTTAATCCTTATTATGCCCCAGTGTATATACGAGAAAAGGGAGGCTCATGTCTAGAAAGCTCCAGAGTCTACATTTGACTGCAGCCATGCAGGATTCCCCTGCCCTTCTGGACACAGGTTCCTCATTCATATATTTAGGTACTCATTCTGCAAGGCACTCCCTTTTGTTTGATCAAATTTCTTGAATGCGGGAGGCTCAACCCTAGATCTTGAATGTTGTGGGCAGACGGGCTGTCATGTAGCTGTATCTTCAGCCCTGAGTTCTCAATTTTGTTTATTGATCACTTTAGGCTTGTTGAGACAGCCTCTTAGTCTGTATCCAGGGTGGCTTTGGATTCCCTGTGTACCCAGGCTGGCCCCTAACTGTCTGTTCTCTTTGTGCCTCAGCCTTCCAGTTGCTGAGATGACAGTCCTGTGCCCCCACACCTGCCTAACAACTATGTTTTAGAGATTTCTCCAGATTCTTAGGTCTGTCACACACATTGCACAAAGGGTACCATTTGACAAAATCCCAGAGTTAGAATCATGTGGGATTTAAATTCAGATTATTCTGTCCCCTGAAGAAAAGAAACAACTATGAGAGAAATAAGAATCCACGGGAAAGCAAAAACTGACTGACTGCATACAATTAATAAAATCCAGTACATCAGGAACCTTCACCTAAGAACCCTAAAGATTTTCGATAAACGAGTAGTTGTATGTATGTGCCCAGATGCACACGTACATACACTATCACAGTAAATGTGGAACCACAGAATTTCAGAATCAAAAGGAACTGTGAAGGAGAAAACTTTAGGCCCACACACAGATGGCATCAGCAGGGATCCAACAGTCTCAGCAACGACCCCAGGCTTGGACCTTGCGTGGGTGGGGTTGGGTGGTGGATAGGAAGGGTTACAGTGAGCTTATCAACTCCTCCCTCAGAATTCGCTGAGGGGAAAAAGGCCCGCACAGAGCCCACGGGTGGGCCCTTCCTGTGGACATCAGACATTGCGGGTCTAGTGACTTTTCCAGTGTAGAAGAACCAGGCAGACCCTGCCCCATTGTGGGGCTGTGGAGGGCCTGATGCACTTTCTGATTCCGGAACTGGGTCCCTTGATACAAGTCCCTGTGGTCAAAAGTGTCCCTGGGGCACCTTGGATGGGACTAGGCAAATGAGGGTCTATTAGCACATGAATACTGGGCTGGGGCTGGGTTGGGTCCTGGGCCAGGCCCTGTGAGGAACTACTTGTTGCCTGGCAAACAAAGCTGAGATCAGGCAGGAAGACCAGCTTGGCAGCAAAAGCGACTCCTTCGAGGGCCGCTTTGCACAGGCTCTGGGGCATCCCCCGGTGCATTGTGGGTGAGAAAGGGGCGGAGCCTCATAACTGTCTCACAACAGAAGGAGAGCTTGGTGTTCTGTGTGCCTGCGGTGGAGCGAGCGGACGAGGAGGAACAACCATGGAGGCCCCTGACGGCGGCGCGGGAGGAGGCCGCGAACGTGACCACTGTGATGAGGGGGTCTTTGGTGACGAGAGAACCTCCTCAGGAGACTTTTCACGGGTTGTCCAGATACCTCATGGCCCATGGCCCTTTGGGGTGATTGTGCTCGTGGCCAGCACAGTGGGAATGAACCTGCATCAGTTGTATCCTTTGGAATGGCCGCTGTGGCCTGGGCCATTGGAGACCCTGGAGGAGTCAGGAGTGGAGATGGGACTCAGAGGGACAACAGTGGAGGATTAGAGGCCAGGAAAGGGGAGGCCTGAGCCAGAGAGTGGGAAGGGGCACACTATGCCTTATGGGGGAATGGGCAGGTATGGGTTCCAGGTCAAGGAGAGAGGCGAGGGGGAAGGGAAGAAGGGATGGAGCAAGGGCAGTATCAACCTAAGAGCTTCCAGGAAAGGAGGGCCTAGGCATTAGGGGCCTGTCCTTCCAGACCTGAGCCTTAACATCTCTCCATCAGCACCCTCCGCGTGCCTTTCAGATCTCCCATAGAGGCTGAGGCCGGCCAAAGATCTCTGGCTCAATTTGGGGAAGATCTTGACATTTACAGGGAGTTCACTGTCAATGGCAACTTCCTAACTGTGTTAGTCCCAAGAGGGCGGGGGATCTGGTGGTGCAGACCAAGTACAGGCACGGGAATTTCTATGCGCATGGGGAGGGAGCTAAGTATTAGGGCTATACAGGGTGGGACTGTAACCTAAGTTAGAGTTCTGACTGTTGACTGGATATTGCTTTTCTCTTACTTTCAGGACATGGGTTGCCCTGGAAAGAAGCCGCCTTCAGATAGCATTCAGCTCCTTCCTTGACTATCTCGAGCTGCTCTTGGGGACCATTCGAACCTTTGGACATCCTCGGTAACCCATGAGGTCGAGAGAAAAAGGATTTGAAACCCACGATCCCATGCCAGACACTACACCTTTCCGTAGGCCCTCACTTTTGTATTTGTCACCATGGCTGTGCTGAACTGTAGTTTTCTCTGCCTTTGCATTCATTGGGCACGCGGGCCCACATGTTCTGTTTCCCAGTTACTGGATAAGACACGTGATGAAATGTGAGTGGCTGCAAAAAATAAAGCTGGGCAACCTTTCCATACGTGAGATTTTTCAGCTAAAGCACCTCCCTACTGTAGCTTGTGTCCTCTGAGGACGCGGGCGCCTTCCCACAGGTACTTGGGGATGGAGCTAGAGTTGGAGCTGGTGTAGCCAGCAGCAGGCTTATATTAGTAGCACATAGAACTCAAGCATTCACAGCCATGGCCATGAGGTCAGGAGGGCACCGGTGTTTGCAGCTGGGTTGGGGCCTCGTTCACTTCCTGCTGTTGCAGAGAAAAATCAAGGCCCAGAGCGTGAGGCCTGAGGAATTTTGACCTGGCCCCGCACCCAGGGTTCTCGCCCGAAGCCTCCTTCCTGGACTCAGTCCCCACCGCTCCTGGCAGGACAGCACAGGATGCAAAAGTCCCATCCCTACTATTTCTACAGCCCTTGGCTGATGCCTGGTGGGAGGTTGATAATAACACACATGTCTGCCAGGGCGGTGAGGAGCTGTGGAGAGGCGGCCCTCTGCTGGGCTTGAGGAGGGTCTGTGTCCCCTCTGCAGAGCCAGAGGTCCCTGGCCACCTCAGCCCATCCCTGCAACCACTGCTCCCTGCTCTTGGCTCCATTCTCTCATCTCTGAAGAGTGTCACAAACGGGTTCACCCAAAGAGCACCCAAGATGTTGAGATCATGGTGCTTACTGGGGGAGAGAATGCCTCAGTACAGGCCTGGCTTTAGGAACAGTTGAGGAGGCTGAGGGGAGGGAAGGTTTGCAAGGTGATAGCGAGGAGGATGAGATTATGGACACAGTTGCTGGGTGAATGAGCTTGAAGACGTGTCTCTCTCTCCTCCCAGGTTGTGCTGGCCCTTGTGCAAGGTGGTCTTCTGCACAGGTTTATGATGGTCACTATTGGGAGGTGCCTGAGACAGCCCTATGCGGTTTAAATCAAATTCATTTTAGTGGGACACGTTATGGATCAGGCCCTAGGAGGGTCCTTGATTCCCAATATCCTTTCTGAATTAGAGCATATTTTGTCACTTAGTTGAGAGTGTCAGGCCTGTGGTGGAGCTGCAGGCCTATGTCGCCAGCACTGGTGAAGCTGAAGCTAGAGCATCTAAAGCAGTTTGTCGCCACCCTGGACTACAAAGTACCTTTGAGGACATCCTACACTGCACAGGAAAATTTTCACGCAAAAAAGAAAACAAGTCAGTATCACATTTAGTGAAATACTGTCTAGAAATAAAACATGGAAAATGGCTACTAGTGCAGCTCAGCGGGGAATCTACGGGTTTGGTCTACAATACTGGAAAGGGCTCTGTGTACCACAGTGGCAGTCCCCGTCTTGGTGGTGAGGCTGGGACACTGCTCTCCCTGAGAACTTGGGCCGAGTGGCCTGCGTGTGCTCCCTGAGGAAATGAGCTGCAGCGTGGTAAGGAGGGTTGGGGACCTGTGGGAGGGGACAGGGAGGAAGCTGTGGGAGCACAGGTGAATGGCTTGGTGTCAGTGGATGACAGTGATGATGTGCCCCATGGGCAGGGAGTCACAGCAGAGGCAGGAGGAGGAGGGGGCGGAGCAGAGACCTTCCCCAGTCACAGGAGATTTTGTTCTTCTGCAAGTGACAAGCATGTGAGATAACAAAGACTGTGACTGTGTGATTGTCCTTGAAGAAATGTTTCCTTTTCCCTGTGAGTTCTTCTCTCAATAAGAGAGGATATTGTCTGACAGGGAAGCAAGTGACCTGGGACACTGAGCTGAGTGCAGCCACCAGCAGGGTCGGAGCAGAAAGACGTAAAGGAGGCTCAGGAGCAGGCGCCTGGTCAGGTGGGGAGGAGAGGGGCGCCCAGGGGTCGGGGACTGGGCTCAGACCCTGTGGTGACCATCTCCACGGAAGGCACGGTGCCAGGGTAGAAAGGTGGGGAGCCAAGGGAGGGAGGGCAGCATGAGGTGTGGGGACAAAGAGGCGTGGGTCAGCCGAGGATTGGGTAGGTGCTCTCCACAGGCCCTGTGCCCTATCATGCCTG
>PVKN010039819.1:0-10821 GCA_004027915.1 Capromys pilorides
GGACCTCTAGGTACCTCCCTGTCTTGCTCACAGGTTCAAACCAGAAGTTTGACCTAATATTAGTCTTCTTTTCCAGTATGTTTCCTTGTCTCTTCAGATCTCAGTGGTGTGTCTTTCCAACTTTATTTTAAAAATTAGCCCCTATAGCTAGTGTTTACACAGTGAGGAGGGAAATGAGATTTTTTTTTTCTTTTCTGGGGATAGAGATCATACTTGAGTTTTTATTTTATTTTAAACCAGATGGTTCTATTTTATCCTCTTCTGCCATTTCACTATTCTAAATTAATGTTCAGTCAGTGATGATGTTTTTTAAGGATTAATTTTTATTAAATCTTGCTTTTCATGTTGTGTTAACCTTCGCTGCAGCCCAAGCATCTTACTGCTTTTAGTTGTCCATTGAGCTTGTTGGTTTCAATAACTTGGTCTCTTGGGCCCTGACTTTATCCTTGATTTCCTGCCACTTTTATCCAACTTTTGTTTTTTCATTGCTCCTTGTCTTCACTTCACTTTCTTTTTTTTTTTTTGTAATTACTGCATCCAAATGTCTTCAAAATTCTGTCCCCAAAATTTCCCAAAGAGAGAATTTGTGAGTAATCTTTGCTGAGCATTGCAGAAGCCTGCTTTGAATTCTGCCCCTACCCCCACCCCAATAAAGTTATTATTCTGGGCAGCAGGGACATAGACGCAGGCAATCAAGTAAACTGAAATTGATCTTTAATTGAAAAGAAAAATCATATATAAATATATTTGCAAGAAGGAAAGCAATCCTAGCTTTATAGCAGGATTATACCTATTGACCACTAACCTGGGCTATGTGTGTGTATGTCTGAGAGAGAGAGAGAGTGTGTGTGTGTGTGTGTGTGTGTGTGTGTGTGTACGTGTACCTGTACATCTGTACACATGTGTTCAGTAGAAGCAAGACTGGAGGCAAGGAGAGTGACTTGTTCTTGCTTCAGTGAGTCTCCCATGGCTCTTGTTGAGCTAAAAAGAAAGGTTCAAGGGCTAAAATAAAGACATAGTGTATAGGTCAGCGGTACTGATTCTTTTTTCTTCTGCCACTTGCAGGCTACTTTCTTATCTGTCTCATTATTTCTACTACAATCTCATTACCATTTCTAGATACCTTCACCCTTTTTGTCTCTTACTTTTTTGCTTTATGCCTAATAGCCCAGTATTTAAGAATTACATCAAGTTGGAAAATATTCTTTAAACCAAAAAATCACACAGGGAGCATTTGACAGCTAGGTGCTCCTAAATATCTTCTGCACCCTTGGGAAATATTAAAAGTTTTGGGAAATAAATATATAAATGGATAACTGAAGTATCCCAGTCTGGAAACAGCACCATGTTGGTTTGGTAGAAAAAGATTTGCTAGTTCTATAAGAAAGGATTTGGGAAGGATCCCAGGAGGTTGCAGGAGCAGGGAGAAGCAGGGGAAACTGGATGCATGTGGTCTAGATGCAGCTGGGGCCAGGGAGAGATGCCCCTGCCTGGTCATTTAGGTGGCTGGGTGTGCCCCACCCCCTTCCTGCGTCCCTCCCCCAGCCTCTCTGAGGCCCTCCCACCCCCAGGCCAGCCACAGGCCTTGCAGCAGTCGTCTGTGGGTCTGAGTTGCATATATCCAGCATGAAGTCGTCTCTCTCCCTCCCATTATGAATTCTGGGCTGTGGTCCTGCTTGCTCCTTGTCTGTCAGATTACAGTTCTGATGCTGTCAGCCATGTCTGACCAATCAGCAAACAACACCACAGGATGAGATTTAAACAATGCAGATGCTCAGATACAGGGTTTTGTTGCCTGGATCACGAAGGGAGAGCAGAGGTAAGGTCAGAGTCTCCCCAAAGTGGTCTAGCCCCAGGCTGCCTGGCTTGAAAGCTCTCAGCTGCCCTGTGCTGTTTTGACTTGTGTGTTGCCACCTGCTTTGTCCTACCTCTTTCTCCCCTCCCACTCACCAGGACTTTCACTTTAATTTGCTGTCCTTCTTACTGTACTCGCTTCCCTTATTGACCCCCTTCTCTCTTGGCTCTTACTGACTGCTATTGTGGCGCTCCTGGATTGCCTCTAGACTTCGGGTCCTTCAAGGATGCCACCTTGTTGGAGTCTTCTGTGGTCCCACTTCCAGGAAGCCCGGACTGCTGAGGACCTGGGCATGCAGGGAATTAACAGCCCCTGCTCCTTGTCTCACTGTAGGACAGTGGAATAGCTATGGGTTGTATGATCTGTGGTTTTCTTTCTTACCACTCAGATGTATTGAATTGTAAATTGAGCTTAAATCATGTCTTCTTAGAAACAGTTTACTTAGAAAAGATAAAAATAGATAGGACTTAAATAAGGCTGAATTAGCCTGTCCTTGAGAACTGGGGGCAGAAAAACTAGAACTGGTGTCTTCCTCCATCCTGAGTTGCCTGGATTAGCTCACTAGGGTTCTGCTGGCAGAAGAACAATGTCACCGTCATCCTCTTGTGTTTTAAGTGTTTCTTTGGTCCTTTTATAACTTCAAGTGTTTACAGCGTTCCGTACTCCCTGGTCCCATCTGGAAAATATTTAAACTTCACAAGGTCTATAAGACTGAAATATCACATATAATGGGATAGGCAGAGGGAAGAAAAATTAGACCCATTGCGTGTGTTTAGAGTAAGGCAGTTGTTTGTTCAGAAGCGGCCGCTAGAAGAATTGGAACAAATAGTTGCATGTGGTGAATGGTTTGGTCCAGAGCTGTACATTTCACCACAGAATGAGGCTTGGTTTGTAAAACTGACATTCTGTTGTGACTTCCAAATCCAAACAAATCTCTGCAAATTTCTGCCTGATCGAGTTAATAAGAAAATATATACATGCAGAGGCGAGAGCCGTACGCTACTTGTAGTTCTGTCAGTACTGGTGGAAATAGGAGACGGATTGTACCTACTGTATTACATTCAGCCAGCAACTGCCAGGACCTCCAGCTCTCAGTGGGTTTGCTTGGGTTTTTTTTTTTCCCCCCTCCTTTTTCTTTCCTTTTCCTTTCTTCCTCTCTGAGAACAATGAGATGCAAAAAGCCAGTCAGAAGGAGAGCGGCAGATACAGGACTGGGGTCAAGTTTCATCTAATTGCCTGGTAATTGGGGAGTGGTTTCCACTTTCCCACTATCTCACTGGCAGGAGGAGAGGAAGACAGATGTGGCTTGGGAAGAATGAGCTTTGTCCAGTCCGGATGTGCCGCGGGACCAAGGGGGACATTCCCTGCTCCGGGCCTGTGATCTGCTTCACACCTGTGTTCATTTTCCCCCATGATCCATGACCTCGTATTAACCCAGAGAGCCCTTTCACCTGGGCCTGGTCTCCAGGCCACGCTCCGGGCTGGTGGACCCTCCTTTCTCTCTGATTTACAGGTGGTTGCTAGAGCCACATACACTTGTTTTTCATGGTGCACAGTGCACTTAGCAGCCAGGCAAGACCTGCAATTTCATCCCTCTCAAGGGGCCAGGAAAGGGGTGGGACGGTGGGGGTGAAGCGAGCGAGGCTGCTGTTGCATGTGCTTTTCTATTTTGTGGCTCATATGGTATCAATTACCATTTGATGGCAACGCCAGGCCTGAGGCCCTTTGCATGTTTGTCCTGTGAGAAAGATCTGGAAGAACCGACATATGGTTTTGATTGCAGCAATTGCAGGTTGATAGAATGAGCACAGGGGTGAGGTGGGAGGGTTTTCCTTCCGGCCCTTTCCACTCTGGGTTGCTAATGTGCCTCGCTTGTGGAACTGGTCTTTTCATCATCCTACCCCTCCCCACGCCATCCCCAGCTCCATCCACTGCACATTCTCTGCCCCTGCCGCCTCTACTTGGCCAAATCACCACCAGAAACATGTGGCCCAGATTAAGAACCTTCAATTAAAACAAACCAAAAAAAAAAAATTGTTCACTTATCTGCTAAAATCCCAGGTCAGTCCATCAAGATGACCAGGAATATACTGAAGTTAAAAAACAAATGGAGGTGGAGGGCCAGTTCCCCCTAGATGCTCAGGACATGTTTGTAAATTGCTATTAGTTCAGGTTGTTAAACATTGAAATGACGCTGAAAAATAGTGCAGATAGAGATTAATATGTGTGTGTGTGTGTGTGTGTGTGTGTGTGTGTGTTTCATTTCAAAAGATTCCTGTAGGAATTTGAGCATATTCTATACGGGGCAGGAAGATGATTTTTAGGGGATCGTTGAAGTTCTATCTCCTGCACATCTCAGGCAAGAAGCAGGAAGCACAATGCAGAATGTGTGTTCTATGAGCATCTGTGCAGAAGAGAGGTGGTGGAGACCCATCTCCCATACACAGTGACTTTTCTTACTAAATTTGCAACAGTAGGGGGTACCCAGGAAGTGACTCCTCATTACTGCGGCTCAGCAGGGATTGCATCTGTGATATGTCAAGGGAGTGTCTAGTGTTGGGGAACAGAGGGGCAGAGAGGAGAAAAGAACATTAGACACGTTTAATGTTACCCATGAAAATTTTTTGTCTCAAAGTAATGTTTTTCTGTAATGCTTTCAAATTCACATGTTTTATAATCTGCTCTACAGATGGGCAGCCCATGACATTGTTAACTTTTTTTTAACTTCAACTATTACATGTCAGAATTCTACTCAACTCATAATTAGAACTTTGTAGAATTTTTAAAAGATGTAAGATCTTTCGAGGAAGTGTTGCTTTAAACATCTTCCTTCTTTTAAATTGAAAATCAGCAAACCAGGGACAAAGAAAGGATAAGAACATATTTTCTGAATTTTTTTAAATGAGATGAATTATTAGTACTGTAGGTAGGCCAGCTATTGAAAGATAATTAATGTATTTTACATATTTCTTCATATTTATTTCCAGATTTGAAATTGCTGTATCAAAAAGCAATAAAAACTAAAACTCAAGTGGGAGATTAACAGTATATTAGGCTTTAGAGAAAACCAACTGCGTTTTTACAATGCTTACTGTGTCTTAAAACACTTGCCTAGGGCTACTTCTTTCCGTTTTCTAGGCTTTCTTCTCATAATATATTGACCAGCTTGTTAAATGATTGACTTGATAATACTTATGGCTTTGCCAATTTATAATCTTTCTACAATGCACGAAATGTCCTCCAGTATATGCTTCAGTTCAGAGCAACCAGCAGTTGATTGCTTTGCTTTGGTCACAAGTTTTGATAGTAGACCTAACCTTAAACTATTATCAGCTGGATAGCTAGAGACTTACTGTGTCTATGTGCTGCTCATGCAGTTGCCAGCTGCTTTTGGAAGAAAAGCAGAAGTCTGATTTAGTGATTTTTAAAAAAATACTGCTTTCTTGAAATATATAGTACTGATGGCTCATTGCTACCAAAATAATAGAAATAATAATAATAATAATAATAATAATAATAATAATAATAATAGTACATAGTTTCTGAACCAGCTTTGTAACTTGTAGGGTCACTTAATGGCAGATGAGCTGGAGAGATAGTTGAGAAGACTAGTTGAATCTTCTCAGCCATAAAACCATTCTGGATTTGAAATAGAAAACTAAGAAAGAGTTTTAGGTATGATAAATCATCTCACTCTTAAAAGGTAGCATAGGTTGAAGTCGTTGGGACTGGCTCCAGTTAATCACATTCTTACTCTGCCTTGCCACTCAGAGGCTAAAAGTCTGATGGGAAATGGAGCTCGGTATTTGTAGTACAGAATACTGGACCATCCGTGTGTTTCTGCTCAGTCTTAATCTGAGTTTCAGATTAAAATTTAGAAGTGTGTGCAGAGGTGACCACCTATTTTGTATATCATTCCTTAAAAACCAACACATCCGTTGCTGTTAAAACTCTGATTCAGTCTTTTGAAATATTACTCCATCACATGTATCTTTTGAAATAATCAACTTTATAGAGACATCATTGGTATCTACAAGATGAGAAATCTTCATCTATGTGCTTAATCTCTATATATTGTCTTCATCCTAATAAAAGATTATATATTTAAAAAGAAAATCTGTTTTTTGAAATGTCTGAATATAAGGACAATCAAAGCAACTTGGTCCATGGAAGGTTTTAAAAAAATTACTAGAATGCACTTTCTTTACTTTTTTGATTTTGCAGTTATACACAAATAGAGAAATATTTATAAAATTATGTTATAGATGTTTAAAGAATGTATGCGAACAATAATCAGACCATAGCTGAGTCAGAATTTATTTTATAAATTGAGGAAAGGCAATGCCTACAAGATAAATGAGAGAATGAAAACTTACTTTCATAGCTCCCTTAGACTCTTAACTTCTCTTTCTTGAAGGCAGGAGGGTGACCAGATACCGTGTTACAAAATGAATTCTCTTAGTCTTTGAAGAAGTCACTCCTTGTTTAGGATCTGCTCTTGTTGCGCATGCATTGCAGATACATACTTTTATGTCCACAAGGAAGACATTACCAGCGCAAAGTCATTTAGGAGCAGGAAAATACAAAGTCCACCAACGTTAGAATCATACTCAGATTTTCTGCAATCTAACTTTTGAACAAAAGTTGAACCTTTGAGGAAAAAATATTAGGGATCCTGATGACACACACTCTCTCTCTCTCTCTCTCTCTCTCTCTCTCTCTCTCTCTTTCCTTACTATTTGCAAATCATGTCTTCCTGATTCTAAGGGGGTAAAAAAAACCTCAAAGAGAAGGCTCAACAGCCTTCCTAAACATCAAATAGTTCGTACAAAACAACGTTCTGATGACTTGCCTGTAAATAAATCAGAAACATATGAATTAAACTTCTCTCGATGTGCACATGGGCTGAAAAGTAGAGAGAAGTGCTGAGAAAATGTGTTTTGGGTTTTGCTGAGCCCATGACATTTGAAAAATAGTATGACGCATTGAAGAAGCACACAGCATGGCTTGGGTACCCATTCCTAATGAGAGCCTCCCCGTTCAGTGGCAAATCAGTTTACCATGTGCCTAAGGACAGGCCACCTTTGGTGTATTCCCATACTTAATTACTTGCAGTTTAAATTTTTTTTTCTATTAAAAGCTCAAAAGTAACATCTCATTTCAAGGAAATGCAAATCTTTTTTTGTCACCTGCTTGGTTCATGTCACACTACTACAGAAAATACCACAGATCTTTCAGTGTGGGAACAGTTGTTCTGATATATCCCTCTGAGGTGACTGATACATAATAGGAGAAGAGCGTCATTATTGAGAAAGTGACCCCAAAGTCAGTACTATAGATGAAACAGAAAGCCAGAAATAACCTCAGTTAAAGCTCCGATGATGATGGATGAGACCCTCCCCGGCCATACCGTCCGAAGCTTAGACCGTGACCCATAGCCTCTGCTTTGCTTGATTCCCAAGCTCTAAGAAATGACAAGCAGTGGAAGCTTTTCCTCTCTCTCCTGCACTGCACTCAGAAGAACTAACATCAGGGATTCTACGACCTGGGACAGTTCTAGAGTTAGTGCTTAGAGTCCTCATGACCCTTCTTCATATCTTGTTCCTCAGCATCTGGCTCTAAGTATAGGAGCAGAACACAGAGAACTTAGGGAACAAAAATGGTCAGAGCTGCAGACTTCTTCCACTGATTGTAAGTCACTGACGTACACTTGGATGAAACCCTGTGTCTGCTCTTTGAAGTAGTGCTGGCTCTGAGCTTACCAGATTGAAGTTACAGAGAAGACTTAAATTTCATCTTTCCTATTTAAGGGGTAGTTGTTTTGTCTGCTTACAAAATGGTGTTAGTAAGCTTTTCTTGATTCCTTCACTCCTGTGGTGGCAAGCAGCTTGACAGGGAGACTAAGTAACTCACCTAGTTCTTATTGAATGCCTGTTGCACACCAGTGGTAGACTAGAAGTAATGAACCCACAAAACAACAATGTAGTCTGATAACCCCTTGATCCAGGGAACTCAGGCTGTGAAACATAGACAGATGATGGGCACCTGTCCCATACTGGGCTTTGGAGGAAGTGAAGTCTAAGAACTGAATGCAAATTAAGGTGGCAGTATGAATGACGGGAAAGAAGAGAGTGTGGCTTGTCTGAAGATCTAAGAGTGGTTCGGGATGACTGCAGCTAGTGAGGCAGAGGGATGCCAGTAAATGAGGAGCCTGAAAGATAAGACATGGCCAGATCCCAGAGTGCTGTGTATGCCCATTAAGGGCTTAGGTTTTATCAGGCATGGAATGAGGAGTGCTTCACATGTGTATGCCCAGGAGGTAATTGAATTTAGAAGTCTAGAAGGATAGGAAGACTGGGAAGGCTTAGGCATCACAGAAGCTGAGGAAAGCAGATCTGACAAGATGGACAGAAGCATCAGCAGTGTCAAATGTTGCTGAAAGATAAAAGTGGCATTTTCCCAGTGTTTTGGGCAGTTTTGTTAAAGTAGTGGAAGTGGATAGAAAAAAGTAGAACTGCCATCATGAGATGATATTCCACCACCATCCTCATCAGAACATGAGCACTGAATATATTATTTACGAGGCATAGACTGATGGAAAGGAGAACTGTACTGCACAGAGGGCTGCAATTGATTTGGGAAAACAGTATACACACAAAACAAGAGGGCAATGCAAGACAGTGCACACGAAAGGCAAAATGAGCCGTGCAAACCAAGCCAATAAAGTGGGACCCATGAAGGCCTAGATGGCATTTGCTGGACAGAGGGAAAGGGCTAGGCCTTTCAGATAGGGAATGCAGCCTGAGGTTCATGTTCCGTGTTGCATTCTTCACCAGTACAACCTATTTTTAATGTCCCACGAAATGGAAATTATAGAAAACACCACCAGATGTGATAGGAAGTCATGTTACCTTGTTTAAGTTTTGGAATGGAGAAGGGGAGAGGGCATAAATCAGTTTGTTGTAGTTTTATGGAACCTTTGTTTTAAAAATCTAGCTGGAGAAACTGAGGTACAAGATTATCACAAATTTGGCCAAACCAAGAGTATCTATAAATTCTACACAAATGAGCTCCTTCAGAAATTTTGTGTATCAAGCACCAGACAACCACAGAACTACAGTATCATCTCTTTCCCAGCTGTGTGATCTTCATGTGTCACCTTCCTGGTGTAAGGTCAGAGGCTCACCCTCCATAGGTGATACTCTAGGAAAGCGATTCATGATTCCAAGAACAGTTTTAGAGATACATGAAATGTGCATCTGAACAGCTTGTCAGACATAGAATTTTGCTGCAGAAGCCTTGTAAGGAAAGGATAGATTCTCTATTATCTTGCTTGTTTCCCTTATTTGTTTGTGTATTTTCACTGGCTGCCTACTTTGGAAAAGCCTTTGTGTTAGATTTGCTCTGAGCCATAGCCTCTGCCTCTGATGGGCATGTAGTATCCTGCAGGGGATAAGATCTATATAATTTATAAAAATACTAATTTCTAAAATAAAGTGGTGAGAAAACTTAGAAGATGAAATACATCCAATTAAGATTTATTCAACTCATCTTTCCCTGAAAGTTGCTCAGTCCACATCCCTCGTTATCCCCACATTCCTCTTTGGACTTGTCTTGACAGAGGAGCTGAATTACTTACCCACCTACCAAGATGTTTCAATGAAAGGAAACTGAGCTCATCACCATCAAAAATATTTTCATCATTGTTAGGATGCAGGGCATGCAACACAGATGAGAGACCTTGGGGCCCACATCTTTTCATGTTGTTTTCTCAGTGCATTACCTTCTGGCCCAGGGCATGTTAGAACCTGCATTTCCTGGGTGAGTATCCTGAGACTAAGATGGGGTAAAGACCTACCTGGGGTCAGTTAATTAGTGATAGAACAAGCGGTCACCTGTTCTTTAGAGCCCTTGAGCATCTGTCCCTACTTAGTTGGCTTTTTTTGTTGTTATTGTACGTTTATAATACATAACAAATACATTCATTTGGGCAGTTGGTATGCACATGTAGGGCGTCTTGGACCTTTTTACTTTTAAGGTGCTTTGACAATGAGAGAAAATCTTGGCTGATTATCTTAGTAGCGTGAAGCCCTTTGAGTTTGGTAACAAATCGTGATTGACTATGGTGAGAATACAGTTTCTCCTAATAATATCTACATTATTTACCTAAAGTTTCCATCAGGCAACTGGCAATAAAGCCTCCTGCTTGAGAAATATGGCCCATCGTCTGTCGTGCCCACTGCTGAAATCTCATTTTCCCAAGCTGGGCCCTTTTCTTAGGGACATACACTGTCGCTCTTATTGTTGGTTTGCTTTCGTTCGGTTTCTTTTAGTTGAAGTGAAATTCAGAAAACAATGAATCCAACAATTTAGAGAGATTGATTTTTTTGGGGGGGAGGGTCTTTTTGAGATAGAATCTTATTATGTTGTTCAGACTGCCTTGACCTGGCTCACTTTGTAGCCCATGCTAGTCTCGAACTCACAATGATCTTTCTGCCTTAGGCTCTCAGGTACTGGGATTACAGGCTTACACCACCACACCCAGTTGATATTGGATATTTTGAGAAACCATCACATGTCTAGTTCAAAAATATCACCCCAAAAGGAGACTTCCTCCCTGCTACATACTTTCTTGTCTCCTAGCTGTTCAATTTCACAAAACTTTAATGTTATCCATATATAAACATGTACACACACACACACACACACACACACACGCACACACACATCAATCCAGGGATTAGGAATTTCCAAAGGGCTTATAAGGCATTCTAATTATGTATATAAACAACTGTGTATTCATAATGCTTTATTTTAATGAATGCTTCTCTGAGAGAGAAAAAAGGAAATACCCCTAATTTGTTTTAACTGTTCAGTATATTTCACCTACATTCTCACCAAATACTAACTTACAATGCTAGAAAAATAAAGACAAGCTTTTATTATATGAAACTGCTGTGTTCCTT
>PVKN010039820.1:0-10821 GCA_004027915.1 Capromys pilorides
CTCTCCTTTCTTCTCCTCTCTCCTTCCCCCTTTCCTCCCTCTCTCCCTCCCCCCTCTCTCCCTTTCCCTCCCTCTCATAATCTGTGCAACGGCTAGCGCAGCCATCACAGGATAGTACCAACAGATCAGTGTAAATAACCAACATTTTTTTCTCACAATTCTGAACCCCTAGAATTCCAGGTCAAGGACCCAGTTTACTCAGCCTCTGCTCAGGCTTCTCCTGGATTTAAAGGTGGAGATTTTTAGCTGCATCTTCAAATGGCTTTTCTCTGTGTGTGACTTTACCTACTGGCCAGATTCCCTCCCCATGTTGTATCCTTAAAAGTTCCTCTTTGCAAACATGCTATGGGACTTAAGGATTCAGTCCACATGGGAAGGACAAGCAGCGTTCTTTGTGTGGTTGCTTTCTCTTTGTTGAGACTTGATACCCAGCATACAAAGTTAAAGGAGGAACACTGGGCTTACAGTTTGTAGAGGTTTCGGTTCTTGGCTGATGCCAAGCAGCGCAGGGCATTCTGCCAGACAAGCACTGCAGAGGAGAAACAGTCTATGACAGGCAGAAGACAAAAGAGTGAGCAAGGGACGACCACAGCTCTTTCTCTTGGGCAGGCTACTTAGGGCAGGCAGCACTCACAACCTTGACACTAGTGCCCTTTAATCCTAGAAGCAGATCATGAATCAATGCTACCTGAAAATGCCCCATCCATGACCACTTTAGGGGGATCATTTGAACACAAGCCGTAAAAGGCCTTCCCCAACCACTTCAGTGAAATTTTCCCTTAAGGTGCTACCTAGAATAGATTTTTTCCCCAAATTATTTTGAATAGAGTTCTTAACTTAAAACAATAAATTAGCCACCAACAGGACCAAGAAATAATGTCAAGAAAAGTGTATCAGCGGTATCACTGCAGACACAATATGGTACCATGAACCAGAATAGGAGGTGAAATGATATAAATGGAAGAAGTTTCTGGGAGAAGACCTGGAGGAGGCCCATATGACCAGATGAACACCAGCACACACACAGGAGAATATGACTATATGTCCAGCAGAGCTAAAAGGAAGAAAGTTGTGCACAATTATCTAATAAGGTAGTGTAGGTAATGAATACAGAATTTCCAAGATAATATAAATAAAATTTAACTATAGTAAAAAAGTTGATACCACCACAGTGCCCATGATCCTTCTTTGATGTCTTCCCTTTTTGTCTGAGGAGGAGGAGGAGGTAGAGGAAGAGGAGGAGGAGGAGGAGGAGGAGGAGGAGGAGGAGGAGGAATGGAAGTACAATGAGAAGGAGCAAAATGAGTAGCACAATGTTAGTTCAAAAATTGCAGAAGGTATGATAGTTTTAAGAGGTTAATCAATACGGCACTTTGTTTAGCAAGAACAGCTGTCCAATTTTTGGCGATCACATGCTGCCTTGGCAAGGAAAATAAAGATCCACACAGTATCGAGTGAAAGTGCTGTAGAGGTCATCATTAAAGCAGAGGTATGGGTGCTTCTAGAAGTTACAGGCTATGGTGCTCATAGTATGTGCAGAGCCTGACGGCATCATCGCCAAGTCACGGCTGGCAATGGAAGGGGGCTGTCCTGAGAAGCTGCGATTTCTTCAGGAAACTGATTTTGTTTACAAAGCTATAACTAACCATCTCTTAAACTTCTGACTTCGATACCTTGCATGAAGCTTGAGGGCTGTCCTGGTTGACACAATTGCGTCAACTTGAGAAATTTATAAGGTTTATTAAGTGACCCAGCAGGGAGCCAGGGTTCTCACTTTGTAAACATCTCCATTCTTTGCAGGAAGAGGGAATGGACATTGTGTGAGGTTTACACCCCCATCCCCGGTAGCCTGTTTATAAGAAAGGAGAGAGGTGGCTGCTGCTGCTCCTCCCTTTGCTCCTTACTGTTTCTTGCTGCCATGAACTGCTGCCCTCTGCTGTGTGCCACTCTGCCCTGGAGCCAGGCGAGTCTGGACTGAATCATCCCCAAATTCTGAGCTATAGCAACCTTTTCTTTCTTAATTCTGGGTGTTGGGTATTTTGTCCCAGAAATGAGGGAAATGCAAACGAGACAAGGATGTATTTCTTTCTAAAGCAAGAATACATTACAGCTACAACAGTTGTGTTACGCTTCTTGTCACTGAATCTGACATGTGACCCTTCTCTCGACACCGGGCACTATCTCCACCCTGTGTTCCACATTAAAGCCACAGCAGCCACAAATCTTGGGCCTGTGGTTACCTTTGTAAAACTAGATGGAGACCAAAGTTGCCGAAAAGATGCTGTTGGCCTCCAAGAAAGTCCTGCTTCTTAGTTCTTCCTTTTCGGAGGAAGACAAAGGCCTATCTGTTCACCTTTGCCCTGAGCACCAACAGCGAGGTCTGACTGTGGTCTCTGGCCTTCTGTCTCCAGTAGCTAATTCTCCTTCTGCCTGGGCCACTCCTCTCTGCATAAAGAGCCAGGCCTGAGCACCCTCTTCTGTTATTCCAAGAATCCAACCTCCTCTGAGTAGACTCTTCTCTGCTGAAATGCACTTCTCTCCTCCTGTCTCCCCGGGGCTCTTCTATCTCCATTCTCAGCACCTGCTTCTCACTGGCAAACCCTTTACGTCTCACAGAATTGGAGAAGTAACTCCTGTAGGCTTCTGTAGCCCTTGTCAAGTTTACCTAATTAATTGTTATTGATATTGCAATGGGACTGGGGATATAACCCAGGGACACTGCACTGAATAACATCACCATAAATTATTTTTAGAGACAGTCTTGCTAAATCAGGATTCAACTGGCAAACATCCAGCCTCAGGTTCTCAGAATGCCAGGATTACAGGCATGTGACACCCTGCCCTCTAAATTTGTTATATTTAGTTTTGCCATTTTGCACTTTCTTAGTTCCTGAAATGTTTGGGCTCAGTGATAATGTTTATAGAATGAGAAACAGATTTCTGTGTGCATTAAATCTAAGGCTAGGAGGAAGCACTAGGGAACTGGGGTAACTGAAGACAAGTGCACGCCCACTATTTTCTGTCCACACGGCTGCAGGGTCAGAACTTTGTCATCTCACTTCTAAGAGGAAGTTGAAGCTACCATTGAATTATGGATTACAACAGTTCTCAAGAAGAAAAATTGTCCTGCCATAGAGTCACCAGAGACAGTCTTCACCAAATTTTATGTGTGGTCCCTAAACTTCCCAGCCACCTTTAAATTTCACTAAAGCTAGACACGGGGGGAAAAGAGAGGCAGGAATGCCGGGAGTCACTCACAGAAAGAAATGGTTCAAAACCAAAGCCACTTCTCTCTTTCACTGAGTCATGTGTGACCGCAGCAGCCATGGAGTCCACATGGCAGTGGTTGGAGGTGAGGAGGAAATGGGTCACGTGTGCATCACCACACGGTGGTGAGAGGCACATCGTGACACTCAGTGTGGAGAATTCCAGGTCTGTCACTTGTGAGAGGTTTGCATTAAGTACTTAGACCAATCGCAAATCTTTAGTACCTTGGAATGAAGCGCTTCTGCAGAAAGACAAAGGGAGAGAAAGAATCAAGAACAGATGGGTAGGTGTAATATGACTCGGGGCAATGGCTGGGGCTAAGAAGTCTAATATTGGAAGTAGAAGAGATGGACATCGGTGTTGAGGAGTAGTGAAATGAAGGAAGTTATAGATGTGAAAGTCAAATTATGTGCACAGAGGACCTATCTTAAGAGAAGATGAAAATTAAAATAGGCATTATGTATTAGCTACGCTTAGTAACATTTAGAAGAAAGAAAATACCTCAATAAGACATTAGCCAGATTGTGCATAGAAAGACAAATCTGGAGATGACAGAAATACCAGATTTTTCTGATTTGAAAACAATATAAAACCAGTATCTATATATCTAGATTTCCAAAAGGAAGCAGTGATTTACAAAGACTCTGAGGAACCTGTTCTAGTGAAACCTCTGCATAATGTAAAGACGCTCTCTGCCAAAGTCCCATTAAGGGCCATGTGTGTTTCTGGACAGGATTGGTAACTAAGTTGAGAGAGAAAGGCTTTGCGGGGTGAGGGCCATACAAACAGGATAAGCACTTCCTAAAGCATTTCGATGTGTGGCACTCACATGAAGAATTATTTCAAAGACTGCCAAGTATTCTTTAGGTTTTTGAAGTAAATATTTTACTAACTGTAACTAAAATTTGGAACAAAATGTCTTGTCATATATGTGCCTTAAAAGATTCTTTAAAGCCTTATATTTGAGTAGAAAGTAAGATGAAAAACCCATATAGCTCCCCAAGTGGGTTTGTCCACCAAGGTCCATTTCAGCTATGGTCACACCTGTAGGAAAGAACCTTCTAGAAAGATATCTGAGGGTGTAGATGATGATAGAGAAAGGAGCTACTCTAGAAGAGAAATAAAATAATGCCTTCATCTTCTAATTCAGAAGAGCACTGGCTTGAGTTTCTGGGAGGTTATGTCAGTCAGATTTCTCTCACTGTGACAAAATGCTCCCATAATCAACTTAATAAGGAAAAAGCTTTATACTGACTCTTGGTTTTAGAGGAGTCACTCCAAGAACTCTGGCCAGCATGGCTTTGGGCCATTGTTGGTCCAGCTCACCATGGTGGCAGTGCACTGTGGCGAGACTATGGACCTTAGCGTGCAAGGAAGCAAAGAGAGCGGAAGAGCTGGATCCCAGCACTTCAAGTGCATGTGACCAACGACCTACACGTCCTCCCACCAAGCTGCTATAGCTAAAGGTTCCATCATTTCCCAGAAGCACCAAGTGCTAGAAATCAAGTCTCAAGTGTGTGGCTCATGGGAGACATTCAAAATAGAAAACATAGCAATGTCACTGCCACCTCCAAATGTCTGTTACAGCCATTCTGTCTCTTGTGCACCTGCACTCTTTAAGTGTGTGTGGATATGTGAGTCTTAACTACTTATTTATGATAGGTTACAGCCAAGTACAAACTGGTAGATTATCATGGCCCTGATTCAACACAGCTGAACCCCCAAATCAACAGCTGATCTTCCCAATGACTCCCTCCTTCCTCCTCCTCTCCCACTTCAGCTCTGCATGCAACTTCCTTTTCCCCTTCCGGCCCACACAAGGGAGCCCCCAATGAGCTCCTCGTGTGTCAGTGGATCTGCTCCTCAAACTCTGCCCCTAGCAAAAGTCCATAAAGCCTCAGCCTCCCTGCCTCAGGTCACAGGATCTGCCTATACTCCCTCCTTTTTTATTTTTCTTCTCTGCTGTTCCACCACTGCCGCCGTCACAGCTGCCAATAGAACCTGACATATTGTATCTAAGGTACAATATCCACCACTCACAAGTGAAAGGAGGAAGGGTTTACTTTGGCTCAGTTTGAGGAGGCTTCAGTCTGTAGTCAGAAGTTTCCAAGGCACTGCAGCTGACAGAGGACAAACAGCCCTTGCAGAGGAAAAAGGAGTGATGAAGGGAAGAGGAGGGAGGTAGACCTTTGCTGGTCCCACCCCTGGCAACTCCCTCCTCTGACTGGGCTTTATCCACCCACATTACTTTCAACTTTAAAATCATCTGAGGAGGAACTCACTGATGACTGCCACACCCCAAGGTCCAACAACCCCTACAAAATCTCACCTATGAGCACTCGAGAGCTTGGGCGTCTTCTAGGCATAAACCATAGTGACATGTATGTATGGAGGCGGGTCATCCTCAGTGATGATGTGTTTTGAGGAAACAAGATATTTGTTGTCTTTTTGAGAGACTCATGATCTTTATTTCAAGAGTGGTCAGACCCACACTCTGGGGGTGCACCAATGTACATCTCGACTTGGAAGCAGATGCACTATTGTGTGGGCCTTTGGTGGGTGCATTCCAGAATCACAGATGACACAATACAGAAGGACGGTATGGCACCAGCATGTGGAAAGAGGAGAGGAAATGTGTGGGAGTGCCAGTCTACAGGAGGGAGACATGTATTTAGTGACAGAAGGCCCAGGGGCGAGAAAGACTTCATTCCTAACCATTCCATATTGTCATTTGTCCTCAGTCACAAAGATAGTGCCCTGTTCAGACCTGCACTGGGTGCAGTTTCGGGGAGCTGGGAGCACCATGCAACCCTATGTTATTTTTTCTGCCACAGACACTTTGCAGATGTGTGCTATGCTATAAATGACAGGGTGTAAGGTGGAGGACAGCCACACACTCACATGGAGGGAGACTTGACAAGTACATTTTGTGGCAGTAAGCCACCAAGACTTCAAAGTTAATTTTCTGCTGTGGTAGCTAACTTTAATTACCTCAGTAAACTTAAAGAAAGAACATTCCCCAGCATTCAAATCTTCTGAATAGCAGTGCTTATGACATCAACAAAACTAGGAGAGCAGACAAGTAGAAAAGCAGAGAACAGGTCAAAATGTTGAGAGAATGTTACATGAATGTATATAATCATTTAGACTTTTGTAAATTACATTTTTTTTCCTGGGGTAGTAGGGATTGAACCAAAGGTCTCCCACGTGCTAAGCACACGATCTTCGATCTTCCACTACGCTACACACCAAGCCCAAGGCTTTATTTTCTGGATCAAAAGCAAACTACATGGGAGAAGATGATCTACACATTTGAGTTACTGTTAATTGCCTGTAGAATCTCTGTAATTGCTCATTTCGCACAGGTGATTACGGCCTTGAAAAAGGCCAAGGGAGAATCAATCAAAGTCCAGACGGTGGTAACCACGGACAGAAGGACGATCAGAAGGAAGTTAGCCCAGCTCTGGAACCAAAACGGGCTTATGAATAGTCACCTGCAAGGCCTCCTGCCCCACTGAGCACAGGGCTGACCCGGGCTGCCTTCCCTCCCCACCAGTGGCAGCTGCCCAGGAAGGGCTCCAATGAAAATGCAGTGAGAAGAGCATCTTTCTTAACAAAAAGTAGGTTGAAAATGTTCTTCATAGCTGCTTAAAAACAAAGAAAGGCTTGAGGAGCACCTGAAGACATACCCTCTAGTTTTACATGAAGTTACACACAGCGTTTCGGATCCTAAGTAGGGTGGAGCACACATCACACTGACCCAAGCACACGTGACATGCGACCCCACCACAGAGGGAGGACAGTGTGGATGGAATAACTTCATTATATAAAAGTAAATGCGCTTCTTCAGTCATAGCGATTCACTAGAACAGCTCCCACAGCAATGTTCCTCAGATTCACTGCCTCCACTTAGCTTTAGCTGTGCTCTGGCCTCTAACTCCCTGCCTTCTTTTCTTGTGGCCCTTGGTTCCCATTTTATTCAGGAGATTTAGGTATGGGCCTTCTTCTGTCCTCAGCCCTGGACTGTTTCTGTTTCAGTAGCAGTGGAAACTGTGTCAATCAGCTCGACTTCACTGGCAAAAACTTTGATTGCAAAGTAAGAGAAAACGGTAAGGAATTTTATTTGTATTAGAGACCTGAAAGTCGAAAGGAGGCGCAGCTCTGCCCATTAAGAAAGGAGGCACAGTTCTGGCAGAGGTCAAATGAATCCAGTGAACAAAGAAAAAAGAACAATGTCATAGCATGTTGTAGGTGGCTGCAGTCTGCTTCAGCATTGTCTCCTTCTTGGCTTCCTAGCCCTGGGGAGACCTCAGGTGGGGGGAGGGCATTCCAATTTGCTGAGATGGCTGCTGCTGTTTGGGGACATGGGGTCTCAGCTGTGTGGGTTTTGCAGGAATCCAGGGTGACCATAGATTTAGGGCTCTGCCCAGATATCTTAGGAACCCATGCTGCGGGTGAGTATGGCGCATTGCCGAGGGTACCACTAAAGCCCTATCTTCATGTCTGAAGTCTTGAGGAGGATGAGACAGATGGTTTAGATTAATTTTGGGCTCATCAACCTTTGAGAGAGAGAGACTCTCTAAATTATCCACGTGCCTATGTGCAGAGAGGGCAAGGGTCTGGCCCCTGGTTTTAAGGCAATGAAAAACAAAGGGAAAATCAAGCTTCCTTCCCTTTTCAGTTACCTGCTGGGAATTGGAGGGTTCAAGGAAAGAACCCCCCCCCACCCCCATTTTACAAAAGCAGTTAAGCACCTGACTGTCTCAGGAGAAAACACCTAACTCACATTTTAATGAGAAGCCAGCTAAGGAGTTTGTTTGTTCTCTGTCCCTCTGTGATGATCCTTGACAGTTTTATTTTCTCATCCTCTCTATTTTTGGAGATACTAGGGTGGAGGTGGCCCAATGGTAATGATGCACCTGTGTCATTACCAGAGGACTGAGAAGATTATTTGAGAGAAGAAAAGGTGGCGAAGAGTCCATGTCATATTTTTATTGGATAGCAGCTCCTGTGTTAAAGAGTGCACCTGCCCTTTGTGCCCACGGTGGTCTCTGTGTCACGTCTAGTTGCTCAAAGAACAAGATAGGCTTGTCTCACCTCAGGGCCTTGGCCCTTGTCCTTCTGTCATGCCTGTTGTCTGGATGATGTTCAATAGTAGTAAAGACACCTGATGGCTTCTTAGAATGGTGGTGGGGAATACAATCACCTTTTCAGAGACGCCTTTCCCAATTTCTGAGTACACATCTAGTTTCAGCCCCTACGTACTTTCCCCTTTGTGCATACCTAGGTCTAGTTCTTAAAATTATCTGCTTTATTTATTTCATAACCGGGCACTATTTAAAATTGTCCTATAATGTTTTTATTGCTGTCCTCCTCCCCTGGGTGCTCTGGGTGCTTAGGGGTTGGCATAGATCCCCAGGTAATAAACTCAGCGAACATATCTTACGTGAATATGCTATGTGCAACGAAGAGAGAGGTGACCGCTGCAACCACGAAATGCAAGTTAGCACTGCCCGAGCTCCTGCAGCAGGTCAAGGGGGGCTCAGCCACTGTAAGCCATGGCCTGTCACCCTCCTGCCCTCGCCACCTGTAGGCCCTGCACTTGGGAACCCACTACGTAGCAGTGCTTGGATCGTGGAAAGCCCAGGTCTGCTCTCCTGAGGACTGGGTCCCAGTCCCGCAGCTACCAGCCTCTTTTCTCTGAGGTCCTGCTTCCTCGCCCTCCGTTCCAGGCTTCCTGCCCCGGCACGGGGACTGTGGGCTCTGCCCCTGTGCTGTCGGCACAGCAGCAGGTGTTCCTGGTGATTACCTCGGTGCCTGTCTTGCAGCTGTTTCCAGGAAGAGCCTCTTAGCACACAGGTCTGTCTCCACCGTAGCTTGACAGCTCCGTACCCTTGTGCATAATGCCTCACACATGGCAGCGGCCCAAGACCTGCTTTTGATTTAAAAATATAACTGACTGAACAAAAATGAGAATCATTCTCAGATAATTTCCAGAAGTACTACTCACATAATTTGCTTAACATTATCTTCCCACAAAATCCTGTCGCTGCCATTCTTTCAGTTGTTTAAAACCTTTTATATTTTAAATTATATATTGGATTTTTATTACTTCTTAATATTCAGCAAGCACCTTTCAAAGGGCTTCACAATTTAGCTTCATTTTTTTATATTGCAAAATTCAGAAGTTTCTCTACTTGGGATCTATCCTATCAAAATGATTAGATTTGCACTTGCTCGGGCTGTGCGTACAAAAAGTGATTAGGACCACAGTAGGAAAGATCCCGTTTCACATGGATTCCAGAAGAGGAAATCAGCACTGTCCTAAATGCAGTACTTAGGGGAAAGGTTAAGTGCTTTCCTGGGTACTGTGAAAGAAATGACTGGCAGTCATGGCTATTTTTTTTTTAATTAAATGTTTATTGACTAAGTAGCAGGTTGATTTCATTATACTGGTGGGTTTTTTTAAATTAAGGAAAAAGCCACTAATTTTAGTGAGGATTTCCAAACAATAAAATTAAGAAATGAAACATTAAAATATGTTTTGCAAAGGCTTGGTGCCAAAATAAGCAAAATACATGCTCTTGTTTCTCATATTTTTATTGTAAAAAAAAAAAAAGAGGCTGAACCCAGAGCCTTCACACTGAGCCACCTAACTGCACCCTTTTCACTTTTCTAAGTGTCCTTTTAGGGCTCCACTGAGCCACTAGGCTGCCGCAGCTTGGGGCTCCCACCTTGCCCTCCCAGAGCTTGGGAATAAGAGGGGTGCAGCCCGCAGCCCGCTCTTAGTCAGCACTTCCAGTGGCGCCTTCGTCCTGTGTTTCTATACAATGATTTGATTTTTACTAGAAGCCAGTTTTTCAGTGTGTCAAACACCTCAAATAAAATAGCTTATCATCTGTTTCAAGATTATGATTTGCAACTTAGATGAATGAAATTGTTGATCTGCTCACTTCAGATAGCAACATTTTTAGTTTTGAAAGTACCTCTTACGGCAACCAGGCGCAGGGCAGGGGTTCAATCCCTGGGCTGACCATGCCTGCTCCGCCCCCTGGGCACCCTGAGATGGCATTGAGACTGGGCTTTGTGGTGCGTGCCTGCAATGCCAGCTCTTGGGAGGCTGTACACAGGCGGATCAGTATGAATCTGGTCTAGTAGTGAGAACCTGAACACCCTGAAGACGCTTCCCTAAAATACAAAAAAAAAAAAAAAAAGTGCCTCTCCCAGGCTAGGCGATAGCTCTATGGCCTACGAATGTGTCTGAAAGGATAGCTCTAACGTGCCAAGGGCCCTGGCTACATCCAAGCAAACTTATAAAATTGAGGATGTTCTTGATATTCTTCAAAAAGTTTTAAAGTATTAAGCTGTGCTATTTTACACATAAAGTGTTTATGCCCCTTTACAATATTGCTCTGATATATTTATACAATAAGAGTAGTCAAATAATTTGCCTCTATGGTTCTCTCAAAAGTATTATTAGATTTAAATTTATGTAAAATCATAGATTTCCTCAGTTTCATTCCCTTCTGATTCAGAATATGAATTCTCCTAATT
>PVKN010039821.1:0-10821 GCA_004027915.1 Capromys pilorides
ATACATATATATACACATACACACACACACACACACACGTTAGGAAAGATACACAGCTACTTTCTTAGTTCATTGAAAATAAACGTTTGTACTAATATTGTTTAGACAAGATATCAGGTCTGCATCTTGCCTTCTGAATAACTACTATTAAGACAACAATATGCATTGTAATAATTATTTTAACCATCCTACTAACTTGTTTTGAAACTATTTCATTGCTATTTTATCTTTTTTCTCATTAAAATAAATTTTAAAAAATAGAAAACTATAGCACTATGAAACTCAACGAAAGCATTTAAGAAGAAAATAGCCAAGCCATGGCTCTTAAAATGTAATATCTAGGCCAGTAGCATTAGACATTACCCTTGAACTTTTCGGACACTTAGAGTCTGAGCCCTAGTCTTAGATCACATGAATTAGCTTCAACTTCGCAGGTAGAGCCCAGAAATCTGTGCCTCAACTGCCATCCAGTGATCATTGATAGAGAGCAATAAAAATCACCTGGAAGTCAAAGAAAACAAGTTTAAGAAAGGCTCAGTTTATGTAATTATCTGCAATACTGGACTGGAACTTTTGAGGGACCACTTTCAGTGGGTTAGGAAACAAAGGCAAGTTGGATGTGCTCCAGAATGTAGGCAGTGAGGAGGCGGAGGCTGAGACGGATACTATTTTTTCTCAGCGATTAGTTGTGATGTGAAGAGAAGCGCCATAATTTTAAACTTCTTCATTGTCAAGAGGAATTTTTATTTGCTTTAGGACATGGGAGATGATCAGTTTCATGGTCAAGGGGAAGAAATCGATGGAGAGGGAGAAAACGGTGACACAAAATGTGAAAGAGTTCATCAGAGAAGGAGAGGTGCTGTGCTGGTCAAGGGGCCTCGCTGCCTTACCTACTCTTGTTTATGTGGCTAAGAAACATAAGAGATGCAATGAAGAATGATGCACCAATTTAGACTCCTCTGGTGTACAACTTATGAATTTGGTACAAATATTTAATATTTTCTTTAATAGGTGTAGAGATATTCTTTCTGCTCAGAATGATCCATAACTTGATCTATCACAATGATTCTCAAGTAAGGATGATTTTCAACTTACAAGGGACACATAACACAAGTATAATTAGGCCTTTTATAAGGGAAGGGGCATCCTTCTGGTATCTACAACTTGCAAGTGCTGTTACAGGTGCATGCCGCCACACCCAGTCTCAATTGCAGACTCAGAACACGCTGAGGGCGAGCCAGCATGGCAGGCCTAGGGATCGAACTCCTGACCCCTGCATCTGCTTGCAGATGCTTTAATCTACTGAGCTACATGGCCAGCCTGAAAATAGCTCTTTCATCACTCCCTTGTACTACGAATTTTAGGCAACAATGACTGACATATCCAGGTTGGGAATTTGCATCCTAATTCTGACTTTTACATAATGTCATTTGTCGTGGCCTTTCTGAGCCAGAGCTCATCTACTTTAGCTGTAAAATCTTTCACATTTCAACTCAAGAAAGTTATCCCATTGCATGCTTTGTTCTAAACTTGATCCCCACTGCTAGCATGTATGCATACAATACACAACTGCCTGCATTTTATACACTTACTGCCAATAATGCAACTTTCTTCAGAAAGTAAACTTTGCATATTCCAAAGTTCTTTTGTTCTTTTCCAAAGTATTGCATTTTACATTGTCTAGAACTCTACAAACAAGTGCAGACCACACTATGGAAAGTACTTATTTCTCTCTTTGATGTACACATAGTTGCTGAATAAGTCAACAAAGATGCCAGTTCTGTACATTATTACTGTCCTGGTTTGTTCATTCAAAGTTCCAAGGCAGAAAGCACAAAATGGGGAACTCTGCCAACATTTGCAGCAGGAAGCAACTGGCAAGGGTCGATTTGTTTGAACAACCTATTGTCCAAAATATTGCTGCCAGTCAGGTTTCAAGGCCAGTGTACAACTGAATGCAAAATGAATTCTTCTTTCCTTCTCCCACCAGTCCACTCCTACATGCTGAAATACAATTGCAAGGTGGCAAGAAAGATAAAATAATCGGTTAGAAGTAGGCAGTTGGGAAAAAGAGGCCTAAGAAAGGCGAGTTTTGCAAAGGGTTACTTTTAAAATATCTTCCTTGGGAACACTTAAGATTAATAGCTGTGTGTAGGAGGAAGGAATGTGTTGATATTTTAGTCATTTTTATGTACTCAGCGTATTTTTTAAAAATAAAATGATAAAATACCATAATTAAATGATTACTCACAAGTGGACTATATTAGGCTGTGTGAATATTGCTTTAAAAGGACTAGAACTTCTTTAAGCTTCTGGTTTTGAAAGTTTTGAGTAAATAGCTTGGCCATGCACACACTACATTCCTTTAGTATTATGGATTATGACATACTGAGAAAACTGACAATTTTGTAGGTATTTGTAACCTGCACAAAATAATTATGGTGGTTCCCATATTTTCTAGTGCTGTCCTTTATTCTCACCCAATATTCTTTTGTGTCTTCTGATAAAGCAAAATACATTATCCAACTGAGAACAGACATTTAATGCTTATTAAGAGGGTTGGGACTGTAGCTCAGTGGCACAAGCACTTGCCTGGCAAGCACAGGGTCCTGAGTTCAATTCCAGACACCAAAAAAAGAGGAAAAAATAATACTTGTTAATGAAACTTGGAGCAAGCAAGGTAAGTATAGAAATTCACAGCTGCCAAGAATTTCAGCATTTAAGAGTTAAAAGGTGGAATATGGTAACTGATGAAATTTGTTAGCAAATAGTGAATTTTTGATATTTTAATTTCAAGATTTATGACTTTTCAGAGCAGGTAAGGTAGTAGTTAAATTCTTATCTAGTTACCTAACTAATCTTGTCTTGCCCAAGAGGTTCTTACCCTTCCATATCCCTGCTGTCTTCACCATTCTCAAGTTCCTAAATAATGATCTTTTAGGTAATTTCTGATTTACAGATAATGAAAAGAATTGCGCAGGGAGTATTTCATTCATCTTCTCCCTGTATTAACAGATTACATAGCTGTAGATCTCGATCCAAATGAGGAAGCATGGGGTGTTGACCATGGCAATTGTTAGCAAGCTAATGAACACTCTACGTATTCATCTACCTATATAATGATCAGTAACTTTCTAACACATGGGATTCACCACTCTAAGGATCTGAAATACATCCAAATCATTACTGCACATCATTTCAGACAATACAGGAATGGCTCTAAGGTGAACGGAGGACAGTCCTAGTAGAAAGCTGGCCCAAATCGATATTTTTCAGTTTCATATTTGCATTCTTAAAATTCTTTTGGACCTCTCAATACATCTTTTACTGAAGGTATATTTGTCTCATGAAGTGACTGTTTTTATGATATTTATTGCTATATTTTTCCCAAATTTCTTTTTCACATTGTACAAGATTGGGTAAACTAAAATATATGTAATAGTATGCAAGTAATTATGCACTTACTACAAGCGCAACGTTTTTGAATCTACGTATAAACACAATGACAAATGAAAGAATGTAAGAAATTTTCATTTTACATATGTTATTAACCATGCTGCCTGCCTTTAAATAGGCTTTTATATTGTCATAGGAAACGATAGCCTCCCAGAGATTTGAGCTAGTGTGCTGTCTTGTGGGTACTGGGAATGCAGGCCAATGCTTGTTTTCAAGGTCAAGTCAGCATTTGCATGATGAAGGATAATTCAATCACATCTTATATCCTCCTTAAAGTTTCCTTATAAGACATTGAAGCTAAATGATTTATAGTAGGGTTATTTGGAAGCATGGGTAAGATGGTCAGCTGAAAAATACTTGAAGCATAAAATAAAAAGACATAGAAGGAAATTCCTAACGAATCTAGGCTGGCACTCAGCCCAGCTGGCTTTTATTAGAGATAGAGGACAGGGTTGCCAAGTCCCCACAAGTCTAGTAACCATATATCTAAATATTCATTTTTTTCATTGATGAGATCAAGAAGGGCTGACTAATATTGTGAATTTAGGCATTTTATAAATCTTTCTGGCTCTCCTGAGGTCTTTTCCTTTATTCTTACAGGCTTTGGAGAAAAGGATTCCCAGGTTCTTGCTTATATAATGCAAAGAGAAATACTTCAGAAAAAGAAGTATCTAGTTCTTGAAAGTTTCTAGTTCTTACAAGGAATTATTGTACCTTGGTAAATCAAGAAGGTTAATTTTCTCAATCTACCAACATGAAATCCAAATTAAATTTGCAAATAAGGAGACACCCCAAAAATTTGGCTGAAGCCACTAACCTGTACCTCCTCCTGTTGGTGAACAATATAGATACTGAGGAATAGACAACAAACAGAAAATTCTGCTGAAATGAATGTAACATTCATTGAGTATGTATCACGTAAAAGAATAATGTATGCAGGAATAGGAATAGTGTGTTGTATCTGAAAAGACATTCTCACAATGTCTTCCTAGATAGCAGTTTATGTTGGGACTCTGTCTCGAAAGCTTAGAAATGTAGAAGTTTTTATTTTGCCTGACAATAATATATTCTCATTAGTTCCTCTCAAGTACCTTTCAGATTTTCATAACACAATGAGGAATTTAATTCTCTCCATTTTCTTCCTGTTGAAAGTTCCTTCCTCAGAGTACAAAACTGATTCATTTTAGGAGAAATTTTATTCCTTTTTATGACATTGAAAAACACAGGTGATTAATCACAGATGTGGACACCATCAGACTGCTATTTATTAGTTTGATTTAAAGTTTTAAATTTCAAATAGGCCTCCAAATATTTAGAACTATGAGAAAAATCATGTCCTTCACAGCTATTATGTAACCTTTCAGTTGGCTGCTTTACATATCTCTCCAATATATGACTCTCTATTAAGTGTTTTACTGTATCTGTCAGATGGTAAAGCCTGAGGCTAGCGTGCATAGTGTTTGTGTGCATGTGTATATGCGTTTATGTGCCCAAACTTTGGATAATGAATATATTCTTTATATTTGAAACACATGTGCTGATGATAAATACATAGCAAACTATCTCTATTCTTACAAAAAGAGGATTGGTTGGTGATTTTATGTAGATTCATGGTAAGTACTATTTTTGAAAATGGTTTGGGGAAAAATAATTAGGGTTTCTTGAAAATCAAACATGGTATTATAGGACTATCTTAAACTGCCAACCTGTTAAAGTTTGCCTAACCTGAAGGCATTCTACTTCTATAAGTCATAGAGACATTCTGTCCCCATATACATTCACACACACACACACACACAAACACACACACACACACACACGACAAAACAAAAAAAACACACACTTTCCATTTACCATAAGGTAACACAAATTTAGTAAACTCTTTAATATGCACAAATTCTACCCCATCTCACATACAGTTCCAGGACAGCTTTCAGCCACTATAAAAATCATTGTTTTGTTTGTGATATAAGGAGAAGATATGATCCACAGTTCATCATTTTCTTTGGCACATTCATATTATTCCTGACAAAAATAAAATATGTACTTGGCTCCAGGTGAGGCTCAATCTTTTTTGAGTTGGATTAGGCAATCCAAGTCAAATAAAATGTTAGAACTAGACTAGGAAAGCATAGTTTTGAATCTATCTCAATCTTCCCCATCTCAGGAAAGCACTCATTATCCACTCAGCCTCTCAACCCAGAAAACAATGCAACATTCTAAATTTCTCCCTTCCTACCCTCCCTCCCCAACTCCTCTCTCCTAAAACCACTGGCAAGTTGTTATTTGTATTCCAAAAATGCATTCAATATTTTAACTCTGCTTTAACCTCACTACTGCAGCCTCCTAAGTAAATTGCTCCCTCATCCCTTTCTCTTTCAAATCCATTTTTCATAAAGAAGAGAAATTGCACTTTCAAAATACAAATTTGGTCATGTCATCCCCCCAATTAAGTCCCATCAGTGTTCTTGATTGTTTTAGAATTGCATCTTAATTGCTTAGTGTGATCTTCAATGTTCCAGCATCTTGTCAGCTGCTTCACTGATTCTGTTTCTACCCTTCTTACACTTTGTCAAGAATTAATCCTTCTCAAGCCTCATACTCATCATATAAATGGCCACCTTTCAACCTCCATGTCACAACTTTAATGGCATCAGGGAAGGCATGCCATATAAAGATTACTTCTCTGGGTCAGTTACTTGTCACATCACCCTGTTTTCCTTTCAGTGTTGGCATCAGCCTATCAATATTTTGTTTACCTACCTGTGTATTTACATATTGTTAGCCTTTATCATCAGAACATAAGTTTCTTGATGTCTGAGAACTACTCTGATTTTTCACCATTGTATTCCTACTGAATACCACAGACCTGTTCTGTAGTAAGGTTCTCAGCAAACTGTGGGCATATAGAAGAAAAACTACAGAAGTTAAAAGATTGGCTTAGTCTCTCTTGGACTGGAAGCATTAGTAATCACCTTCACATTGACTTTAAGAATTGAGTATGTTCTACTACTAGTTCTAGTGCCATTGAGTATGGCACTAAGGCCCTCTGTACCTTTATCAGTACAATATGAAATTTGTACAAAATGGGCTTTGCAATATCTTTTTAGTTGAGGAGGACTGCTACATTCAGGAAAATAATATAAAAATTACTAACGTATTGATTCATGAAGTACAGAGCTCTTCATCAATTATGTAAAACCTCTTACTAGTATATATGTACTTGGATTCTGATATCTGCATAGGGGAGGCAACCATGTATTTACTATGTATTTCTTTTTGTCTAATTAAGCTGCTGATTTCTATCTATATTGATCTACCTATTCATCTCACTTTTATCACAAGTTCTATAATGAACTCTTATACATCATGACCCATTTATATTTGGGAGAATATAAAAATATACTATACTGTGTTCCCAATAAGAGACCACTACTACATGCCTTTGTTTCAAACCCCTACTTAATAGCAATATCCTATTTGTAAATCTTATATACCTTTCAACCGTCATTATTAAAAGAATGTTCCATAAAGCAAATTACTCAATATACTCAACTACCGGAAATTTTATATGATAATCCCAAATTCAATTGCAAATATACAAAGATATTAAATGCTCTTAAATCAGTTTGTTTTACTAACAGAATATGTTCAGAGGAGGGAAAGGTGGAGCAGTCACGTGGCTGGTCAAATGGAGCTGTAGCTTAGTGTAACCTAACTCCATCTGATTTCTTTTTGCTCATGTACCTGGTTTACTTTTCCCTTTTCTTTCCTTGCATGTTTTCTCTGATCCCTAGGTGTGCTGTGCCAGCCCCACCCGGGGGTGTGTCGAGAGGGCAATTGAGATTGGGCATGGTAGTGTGTGCCTGTGATCCCAGCTCTTGGGAGGCTGTGAACAGGTGGATCACTACGAGTCCAATCTAGTAGTGAGACCCTGAACACTCCATAGACCTTTCTCTAAAATACAAAAAAAAAAGTTACCATGTTATTTGTCATAGTGTCCTCAGGTCCTACAGTATTATGTCTTAAACTGATAAAATTCTGCCCATCCTTGAAGATGCAGCTCAAAATAACCTTCAAGTAAAAACTTTACCACCCATTTTTTTCTTAGAAGTTGCTCATACCTTAAGTGAACTATAACACTCTCTAAACATGTCTCTGTGACTCCATATGCCCTCAGAATTGTTAGCTCACTGAAAACTAAGGCCACTTTTCCCTACCGCCTTGCTCATAGGACACACTCAGTCAACATTTGCTGAAAATAATTGATGAGTCTGAGCTCCAAGAGACACTCTGTGAAGAGGATGCCAGAACGAGCAAAATCAGAAAGCCGTGAATTTGACTTTGGGAACTGTTAACAACATCTTGCCTCTTGAAAATGCAAATGTGACAGGGTGAGATTAAAAAAAAGATAAAACTGTATTAACATCTTGTTTGTCTCCAGTCCCAGGAAGAGTGGCCAGCATTGTGTTCTAAATGCTCAAGGAAGAAGATTATATTAGATGACCCCACTCAGAGAGAGAGAGAGAGAAAGAGAGAGAGAGAGAGAGAGAGAGACAGAGACAGAGACAGAGACAGAGACAAAGAGAGAAGGTGGGAAAGAGAGAAACAGAGGGTGAGAGAGAGAGAAAGAGAAAGAGGGAGAGAGATCTGCAAATAAATAAACAAACAAACAAATAAATAAACAAAGAAAAATTCTGTTATTATAGTTGAGTTCCTTAAACAAATTGCATTGTTTAAAACAACAGACATTTGTTTGTTTCACAGTCATAAGGACCAGAAATCTGCAATCAAGGAATCAGCAGAGCTGTGCTATCTCTGAAAGCTCCAGCTCAGAAATATTCCAGGCCTTTCTTTTATCTTCTGGAGTGACTGGCCTTTCAATTTATAGATACACCACTCTTTTTTTTTTTTTTTTTTTTTTTGAGGGACCAGGGTTCAAACTCACAACCTTGCAGGCAGACACTTATGACACGGAGCTATCTCCCCAGCCTGATACACCACTCAGAATTTCCACCTGTTTTCACATGGCATTTTCCTTAAATGTGTCCCTATTTTTCTAGTGGAAATCTTCTATCTGCAAATGTTTGTATCTGTGCTGCTTCTCTTCCTACAAAGTCACCAGTCTTGGTATGATAGGATCCTATGTTTCCTATCTCATGTGTGACCTTGATGTACGTGTTGCTCACATCTCCAAAGTCTCTATTTCCCAGTAAGTCATCGTTCATAGTTCTGAAGGGCTGGACCTTCCACACATCTTGTAGGGGACTCAATTCAATCCACAATAAGGATCAAGGTGACAAAGACCAGGTTTCTGCCTCCAAGCAATACCCAGGATGGCTGATACTGTGGAAGCCAGCTGCCATCAGTGAGAATGCTACTAAGTGTCACTGAGCACACAAAGGGGACACAGAAGAGAAAATCAGGGTAAACAGAGCCATGGTGAAGATGAGTCCTCAGTGAATAAAGCGATGCTCTCTTCCACCACCTTTTCCATCATTGCCAAGTAGGAACTTGCAGTGGTTGGTTGACTGTGTCACCTTGAGAAGCTAAGAGTTTAACTAAATTGTCTCAGCAATCCCACAGCCTGGGGTGTGGAGGCCCCACTGATATCAAATTCTATCTCAGTTACTCTTCTCTCTGTTGCCACTGTCACTGTTCTGCCTCCATGAACTGTTGCTCTCTGTCGTGTGCCAGTCTACTTTGGAGCTGGCCAAGTATGGTCTGAAACCTCCAGTAACTGTGAGCTGAATAAACCTTTCCTTCCTTCATTTTGGGTGCTGGTCATTTGTCCCAGCAACAGGAGAAGGGTAACTGAGACAGAACTGCACTATGGGTCCATACTAAGGATAGTAAATCTCTGAATTACATTCCAGGAGGTAGAATTCAGGTGTGGTGAATCTGAGAAAATTCAAGATATTTGGAGAAAAGAAAGAGGAGTAGTAATTCTAAAACATAAATCGAAGAAAAAAAAAAGACATAAAAAAAGGAGAGCTGGAGAGACAGCTCGGAGGTCTAAGCAGCTACCTGGCAAGCATGAGAACCCAGGTTCCATCACTGTCTACTCAAGCCATGCTGGCCCCACACTGTGCAGTCCACTGAAACTCGGCATGGTGGCACATATCTTTCGTCCCAGCACGGGTGAGGCTGAGACAGGAGGGTCACTATGAGTTAGAACTTCATAGCAAGAGCCTGTACCAAATAATTAACTAATTAATTTTTGGGCCATTCATATAGCTCAGTGGATACAAGAGCCTGCTTAGGCAGAGGCAGGGACCAGGATTTGATCATGTCTGCCTCACACCGGAAGATGCTGAGGCAGCGACTGAGACTGGCTGTGGTAGTGCACATCTCTAATCGCAGCACTTGGGAGGCTGAAAACAGGAGAATCACTATGAGTTCGATCTGTGTAGTGGGACCCTGTAGTCCCTGTACTACATAGATAAAAATAAATAAATAAGTAAATAAAATATAATGACTAATCGATTTTAAAAAGCACTTAGCATATAAATAGCGTGACAACTTCAGATTCAGACACAAATATGATAACAGAAACTCTCTAGTTCAAGAAAACCATCCAAAATGCTAAGCCTGGATCTTTCCCTTCCTTTGTTGTGTGGCTACAGATGGGGCTGTTGGTGGTATACAAAGAGCAAAGTATGAGAAACAGCCAGCCCTGCTAGTATATGGATTTTCAAGAGTTAGATCCATTATATTCTCCCAGAGTAATGTTCGCTCTTAGCCATTTTCTTATCTGCCCTTTAGGAAACAAATGGGAAGAGAAGGAAACAATTCTTTATATTTTAACCACAGCGTCTCTGTTTGAACACTCACAGGAATCCCATCTCTTTTTCTGCAGCTTTGTTTCAAACACAAGTTTCCTGGGGAGCAACAAAAGCCTGTAGGTTATGAGCCCAGGAATACCAGAAACATGACATGATTTAATAGAGTGACCTTTGACTGTGCCCAAAGGTGAGGGGGTTCCTGTCCCCATATGGGGGAAGTTGAGCTGTGTGACAGTGTATTTCATGCCTTGTTTGCTATCTAAATGACAGCAGTGTCATCAAGATCCAGGGGGTGACCTATTCATTCTGGTAGCCTAACTGGAATATAACCTCCATTCAGCAGCTCTGCAGACCAAGAAATAGCTCCACTACAAAACCACAGAATTTTGTTTAGAAATTTGAGTTTTCTTTTAAACTCATGAGAGAAAACTGACTTCTGTTAACAACTATAGGACATTATATTAAGTAAAATCAACCAGGTACAAAAAAGACAGATAGTACTGTATATTCTCACTTCCAGGTAGAAGCTTAAAATTAGTTGACTTCAAAGAGGAGAATAGAATAATTATTACTAGAGGCT
>PVKN010039822.1:0-10821 GCA_004027915.1 Capromys pilorides
GCTGCTGCTGATCACCTTTTCATGTGTTTTTCAGCCTTTTATACTTTCTTTGAAAAAAAAATTAATGTCTACTTAAGTTCTTTGTCCACTTTTTAATTGGACTTCCAATCTTTTTGCTGCTGAGTTCTAAGAGTTCTTTGTGTATTCTGGATACTAGACTCATCAGATATATGCTTTACAATTATTTCCTCCTTCTGCATGTTCTTTTCACTTTCCTGGGAATGTCCTTTAATTTTGATGAGCTCTATCTTACCCATTTCTTCTTCTGTTGGCCACATTTATATTCCACAGCTTATTAGCAGCAGTAGCAGCAATAGTAATAATAGTGAATGCAAAGAGTAAGAAAGACTTGGAAGAATGTCAGTGAATTTTTGCTATTTTGGACCAAGATGTAGAGCAGGCACAGAATTTCCTAAGCTCAAAAAGTACACAGCTGTGACCTTCAGGTATTCTCTTCATCACTTCCTCATCATATGTCAGGCCCCTAGCAGAAGAATCCATCAAATAGAGTGATGGAAAACTACAGAGAAATGAAGTGTTATCCCCCCATGGAAGGTGGGTTGTCTTAGTAGGTCAGGACCCCGCACTCTTTCTGATGTCTCCTTTGGCACCCTCAAGTCACCCCCTCTGTCTTGGAGTCTGAGATGTCTCTTCTGCCAAGCATATCACGTCTGCAGTCCAGCCAGCAGGCGCTAGGAAGACGGGGAAGGTCCCTCTCTCCAAGTCCCATGATTTGCACACATCTGTTCTGTTCACCCCGCATGGATCAGAACTTTGTCACGTGACCACAACTAAGGAAAGTCAGAGATGCTTGTGTGCTCATGAGTGATGCTACCTGAAGGAAGCCAGCTCTCCACTTGGAGCTACAGCCAGGGGCACATATTAAACTTTTTTTTATTGGCTACATGAATTAAATGCAATGAGGTAAAACACCGTTTCCCCCCAACAAGTTGGTGAATGTTTCAATTTTCCCCCCAAGTACTAGGGTTCGAAGCTAAGCCCTATACACTGAACTACCAGCCCTGCTTTGCTTTGCTTTGTTTTGCTCTTTTCAGCTTGCAGTTCTATGGCCTGAGTCTCCCAGAATGCTCAGATTTCAGGTGTGTGCTGCCAAGCCCAGCTTCCATTAAGATAGTTGAAGGAGACCTGTCAACTGTGGCTACCTATGAGCGATATTGATTCAGTTATTTTTCTCACTGCTGAGACAAAATACTCAACAGCCAGAGTTAACAGAGGAAACCTTCCGTTAGCTCACAGTTTGTGGAGTGTTCAGTCCAGGTGTCTGGCTCCAAAGCAGAGTGGCTTCACAGAGGAGAAACAGTTCATGGTGGGCAGAAGGTAGCAGAGCCACGAGGGGTGACCACGGCTTTTCATCCCTTATATCTCATCCAGGCTACTTATGCAATTGCAAGCAGAAACATAGAAGTGACACCTGGGATTCAGAGGCAGATTTGTTTATGTCAACAGACACTGATCAGGTGATTCCCCAACTATCAGGCTCTGATCTCTGGTGCTCGAGGGCTTATGTGGGATAAGCAAACAGGAAGTACAGAGGCAGAGTGGCTGTCAATGGGGGATTGGTTTATACAGTATCTATCATAGTGACCAGCTGTATCTAAGAGACACAAACAACAACTGGAATAGGAACTATTACCTGGGCAACTAAGAAACTGAAGTACACTGGCTGGGAGGGCCACTTCCTGTTATACTTAGGGTAGGTAGCAGGCACACCTTTAGTCCTAGTGTCCTTGATCCTAGCACTGTACCATGGATCAAGCCCAGCATCACACATCCTAGATCAAGCCACCTCTGAAGAAGCCCCTCAACCCCAAGCATGAGGCCTTGTGAGGACATTGCAGTTAGGAAACGGGACTCCAGCAGGAGTGTATGGCCTGTCTAATGTTATGAAGTCAGGTCTTGAACCAGGTTTTCTGGTGCTAAAGCTTGTATTCTCTCCACGTTATCCCCATTGGTCAATTTTTTTGGTTCGGGACTCTGGAGTCCCCCAACTTCCATCTTCATCACACAATCGTTACCATCTTTATTGTCATCATCATTGTCTTCATCATCTTCCCTATTAATTTCCTCCAAGTTATTCATCTGCAGAAACCTACAATGTCAGCAAAGTAATCACCTTCAATTCTGTCCCTGAGGAGGACCACGACTGGCTGGATAGCTTTATTTTTGTGACTTGAGCCATCACCATTTTGAGAAATCATTATTACTTCTTAGTAATAATCCTTTATCAATGCTCCTTAGTGACTCAGTTTTCAGGGGGCTGAGAAAAATTAGATGCAACCCGGTCAAGCCACTATGGCCACTCCTCTCAATAGGCATCCTTGACATGTCTCCTCTAGCTGTATTGCAAAACAAGCCATGCCGAACCTCAGTAGCTTAAGACAACTATTTTATTTGCTTGTGAGTCTGAAATGTGGAGCAATGTTCACCCACGTGGTTCTCCTCTTAGTCCAGTTGATGGTCACTCATGCAAGAATGAGAGTGAAAAAATAGTGTCTTGCTGTTACCATTAAAAAAATTGGGGTCTTATGTATCATGTGAAAGGATCTCAGGAACCAACTCTTAAGGGATCTCTGGTGCAGAGAATCATTATCCTACCTATTTCTGGGTCTCCATTTTTATATTTAGACAAGGTTCGTCTGAGAGGGCAGATACCAGGAAGCTCTAAGGAAACTCAAAAGCTATGAGGCTACTGGAGAACTCTTATCATTGTTAAATGGTGATTAGGAGTAAGCCAGTACCCCATGCACTATATAGAGTTTTAAATTCAGTTTCAAATTTGTGGAGCTAGTTGGTACTCATATGTGTAGACTAGAGCTATGGCCAAGGCAGAATTCCTATCACTCTGTTACTAGGTGGGATATGTTTTATGCTGATGCTTTTCTCATCAAAACTGAAAATTTCTCCCATCCAGCCAGAGCCTTGATGTTTATTATATCTTCCATGACATGTGCCATATTTTCAAAATGTATGTCTCAGCAGCACCATGCTTCACATTTATTAAAAGTATGAGGAACTGAGCCATACAGCTCTTATTAAGGCTCACGGTAGTCACAATGCTTTGAAAATTTAGTGGTTAGCTAATATAAAAGTCATAAAAGATTTGAGGTTCTGGGGACTTCCATAAACTTTGAATTTTAGGTGCCCTGAGATGTAGTTTCTGAACAATTTCTTTGATCTTTGCCTGCCCTGGTAAATCATTTATTGGGGTAATCATTTTAAACATGATCCCCTCAACTTTTTCCTCAAGATGTATAAAATAATGTTCTCTGCACACAGCTACCAATTCTCTCCACCTACTCTATTTGCTGATTACAAATCGATGAGTATGTTGAGGGGTTTTTTTAACCAATATTTTTTAATTCTCAAGAAGACATTTTAGGGGCCGGCAAGATGGTTCAGTGGTCTAAAGCGCCTGCTTAGGAGGGCTCAGGCAACTGCGGGGACTGCAGCTCGATCCCCGGCACCACATGCTGCGCCAGCGCCACCACCAGGGCAGGCTGAGCCAGCCACAAAATGAATAAATAAACAAACAAACAAACACAACAAGCAAACAAACAAATAAATAAATAAATAAAATTTAAAAAAAAAAAAGAAGACATTTTAGATTTAACAGAAGAGATTGCTGTAATGTACGCGATGACAAGTGCAACTGCCTGGAGTTTTCAGAATAGGATGTTAGACTGTTCGAGCAGTGTCTGATTTTTTTTTTTTAAAAAAGACAAACATATTTATAACTAATAAAGCTCTGGATTTTATTGGGTCAACTTCCAAGTTGTCTGTGTCATGTCATTTCTTTTGGAGCATTTTTGTATTTTCCTCTCTTTTTCCGTAATCTGCTCACTCTAAATCCTCTCTTCGCATTCTGTCTGCCATGCTTTTAGAAGCTCCAACTAGAAGTGTCTAATCACCGCATCTTCCTAAACATTTGGCCCCACCCCTGCCTGCCCGCCTGTCTCTCTCACACACACAGATGGATGCACATACAACGCACTTGCCTCTCTACCTTTTCTGAAGACTTTAGCAAAACAAAAACAAGTAGCTCTCATCGGGAAAGTGGTTGAGGATTTCTGATTTAGAAAACACGAGTCACATCATTTACCAAGCATCTAACACAGCATGAAAAGTGAGGTATGTGGGCAGAAGTCTGATGAATATTAAGACACAACAAATTTCCAAGTCTCTACCACTACCATTGTATTCAAGACCAGACATTCCAGTTTTGTGATTAAGAAAAATTTTGGAGTAGTACCCTGAAAAGAATTATGCTGATGGGCAATTAAATAATATATCCTATCTTGAGAGTTAAGAAAATGATCTCTTTGCAAATACATAAATTCTGGCGAAGGAAAATTCTTCATTAGCAAGACAAGAAGCAATAAACTATGGAGAAAAAGATGGATATACTTAGCTTTATAAGTTTATTGTCTCTACAGAAAAAGCTTTGCAAAATGAATCAGAAGGCAAATGACTCAGGAAAAATTTGCTATGTGTGTTGGAGTAATTCATTAGGATTCAAAAAGTTCTTTTTAGTCAATATGGTAGAAAACCAGGTTAAGCATCTAATCAGTCATAAAATAGAAAATAAATACAATGACAAAAAAAACATGTATAGATTCACAAATACAAATAGAAATGATTATGAGGGGCTTCTATGGGCTGTCGTGTTTGTGTTGCCTGAAATTTATAAATTCATATGTTGACTCCTTCCGTCCCATTATATTTGGAACAGGGCCTTTGGGAGCTGACTAGAGTTAGGTGAGTCATAAGGGTGGGGCCCATGATGGGATTAGTGCCCTTATGAGAAGATCTGAATGAAAAACAGAGGGAGGGAGGAAGGGAGGGAGGGAGGGAGAGAGAGAGAGAGAGAGAGAGAGAGAGAGAGAGAGAGAATACACTGACTATTTTTACCTATTTCCAGCCTTTCTCAAACCCTAGCTGCTAGTAAATTGAGAATGAAAACAACAATCAAAAATAAAACAGAACCTTTCACAATACTCCAGCTTCTCTTTTTCCTGGGTTTGCTGGTAGTCTGTGGTCCAGGGCACTGCCCATTGTGAAGTGATGGACATCATTTGTTAGATCCCACATAAGACACATGTTTAGAACTTAGCTCGGGAGCATTTTTCTCTTCTGAGGAACTGGTCTGTTTTCTTTCTCAATAAAAGAACTAGGGAACCTCAGAGCCCAAGCCAAAGACGGTGCTCAACTACAGCCTCTCTGTGGCTTCAATGGATTTTCATAGGCCTTATAGACTCCATAGGTCCTGGAGATCTAGCCCAGGCCTTTTTGCACACTAGGCAAGTGCTCTGCCCGCGATCTAGGTTCCTAGCCATTCAAATCATCTTTAAAAATGAGACCGTAGGCAGGTGTACTGTGCTAGTGTGGACAGCCGGAGGCCTGGGCCTGCCGTGCTCTCAACACTCACAGTGTGTGGGACCCCGGCTGCACTCCCCCTCCCTCCAGGCACTCGGCAGGCATTTATACATAGAGGGAGCAGGACCAGGGACAGTGTCAACCGGGTCACACCCTTATAACTTGTGCCCTCAGGTGGGTCATTTATCTTTTTTGTGTCTCAGTTTCCCTACCTGAAAAATGGAACTGATAATAATGACATTTTTATAGGGTACTTATGACGGTTACTATAATACAGGGGAAGTCTTTGAAACAGCGTGCGGCACATAAAAGATTACAAATCTGTTGTTTTTTATCATCACCATGATCATTGCTTATTAGATGTTGTTATGGGTTGCATCGGCTCCTCCTGCCCTCTCCCTGCATGCATATGCTTAAAGTCTAATCTCCAGTTCCTCAGATTATGTTGGTATTTTGAGATAGAATCTCTAAAGAGGTAATTAAATGATTTTTTTACACTTTTTAAAGTTTTCTAATACTAGGAGAAAATATATCATGCCTTATAAGCAGATTATAAATCAAAGAAGTGTATAAATCATAAAACAAAAATTAAAATCAGACATTCAGAAAATTAATTAAATATTAATTAAATTAAAATTAAATATTTCAGAATAATATTTAAAAACTGAAATTAAATTGTGAGTCCAAGAGGCCAGAATGTAGTATATCACATGTACGAATCTGCAATTAATTCAGAGTACTCACATAGTATTTGATTAGGTTAATATGTACAAAAGTATCAACTAAGAAAATATTTTCATGAGAGTAAAGAATTACTAAGAATAAAACATATCATAAACATTGGAATGGCAAAGATACGACCAGCTCTGCTAACAGCTTGGGGATAGGATATTGCACAAAGTTCTAGTATGTCATGTACATGGACAATGTTCATGACACTTACTGATGGCCAGGTGTCACTTGTGGGACTGAGCTACTGCTATTTCCTTGATATCCACCCTGTAGACCCAGACAGAATCATGACCCATAGGGTGCAGGTAAAGTCCAATTGTAGAGCACGCTGATGAAAATACTTTGCTGTTGCATACAAAAGAAAAAAGAGATAACTAAATTAAAAGGAGATCTTTAATTACATTAAAATAAGATCTTTAAGGTGTGCCCTAATCCACCATGACTTGTGTCTTTATAAAACGGGATTTGGGCACAGATACGCACCCAGAGGGAAGACACAGGGAGTATGGCACCTCCAAGTCAGGAAGAGCTCAGAAGGTACCAGAACGGCTGGAACCTGGGTCTCAGACTTACAGCTTCCAGAAATTTTGCAAAGCATATTGCTATTTTCCATCCACCCAGTGTGGCTGTGTCAAGGCGGACCTGGGAACCGAACACCAGTGCTGACTGTGTCTCATTGCTTCTTAAGCCCTTGATATATATATGCTGGTGAAAATGACAGGCAGTGAGCTGCTCTTGTGGAGGGTTTGTTCTAGCAGGGATGCATAGTAAACATGTGCACACATACATGAACAATGTAATTTTTAGCAACACAGGTACTTCGAAGAAAATAGCAAAAAATGATAGGAAGGAGGAGACTGTTTGGGTAGGGCAAAGAGCCAGCCAGGGAAGATGAGCCAGCTGGGAAACCCTGAGTCCAGAGCAGTCTAGGCAGAAGGAACGTGATTGTTCTGCTTGCAGAACCAAGAGAGGGCCGTGGTGGCCAGAGGACAGTGAAGAGGGAGAGGGGCAAGGGGCCACAGAGGAACAAGGCCAGGTCTCACAGAGCCTTGTCAACAAAGGAAAGATGCTTGGATTCATATTGTAGAAGCTCATTCCGCTGGGGGAAGAGTGGACAGAAGGTCTGGAATGGAGGCTGGGAGCATAGAGAAGCAGTGATCTTGGACTGCGACTGGTGGAGACACAAGATGGATGAGAAGATGGAGTCCATATTTTCTATGTGTTTAAGAAGTTTACAAGATGTGCTTGTAGCTTAGGTACAGGAATAGATGAATATGAGAGAAGGATTAGAAAAGAACTAGCTAGTTTCACTGAATAATCGAATGGAAGGTGGCACTGATTCGGCAAAGACATCAGAGGTCGGGGAGGGGAAAGTCTAGGGGTGAAATGCAGAGCGACATTATGATCAGACCATCACTAAGTTAGCTATTACATGACCAGGAGGGAAAAATATCAGGGATCCTGCTACTCTAGAAGTTAGGGCTCTGGAGAAATGGAAGACAGGAGAGATAGGGGTTTGCTAATCATCAGCCCTGGGGATGGGTGGAATCACGGGAAGGTATCAGCGTACAAAGCCCAGCTCCGGGCTGAAACTTTCACGTGCTCTGGCTGAAAGGGGAAGGGAAGGAAGAGCATCAGTATGATAGGAAGAGAAGCTGAGGAGTGGGGAGCACGTGAGAGGTGGTGCTTGCCTTCGATCTGTTCACGTGCACATGTGACAATACGCACATATAAGAGTGCACGTGTATCCCAGGAGGCTCCCACACACACACGCGTGTGCATAGCCTTGGGGCTGTCTGTTGGTGCATAGTTATGGAACCCAGTGCTTCTAGGGCTCAAAGCCCTTTTTAAAATTGCATTTTACACATCAGTAAACTTGTAATGCAAGAACTGCTTTCTTGGGGTTATTTATACTCCTGGTTTGCAGAAGGATTTGTCAGGAAATTATATGAATGTTATTTATCTGACTGTTCAGCTTTATTGACTGCTACATTTCACATCCTTCAGTTCTTTTTGGCAAAGGAGTAAATAACACTGCTATTAACCTCTAACACCAGTATAAAAATAGGCAGTTATTAAGGGGTAAATATTACTTTGATGATTATTGCCCCAGTCTGCTTTCTCTGGGAGAAGTAATAAATAAGGCCTCTCCTGGGGTCCACGAAGTTCCCAGTTTTGTTGAGAGAGCTGCCAGTTCTTGTGGCCATGGCTGTGATTTGGAGCCATGTAGAGTGGACAGAAAATCTCAATGAGCTATTTCTCATTTCTAGAGGAAATCAAAGCAGCATGATGCCTGGGTGGCTGCGGAGGAGGAGCTGAAGGCGTCAGGCCCTAAGGCTTCTACTGGGAGAGAAATAGACAGGGTTGGCAGTCCTGCTAGAGCAAGGGGGTGAGGAAAGAAATTGGGCTTGGGAGTCACGGTGCATGATGTCACCTTCCATGAGAGCCAAGCCCTGGGACAGAAGTTCAGGGTCCAGAGCTGATGATCAGGTGAACCGCAAATTAACTAAATGTGGTCTCCCCATTCGGGAGGGAGAAAGCTAAAGAATTCCAGTAACAGGCATGGAAAAAGTTAGACTAAAAACCAAGAACACTGAATGAAGGGGTTGGGGAAATAGCTCAGTAGAATAAGCGGTTGCCTGGCAAGCACAAGGGCCTGCGTCCTGCAAAAACAAGAAAAAAAAAAAAAAAAAAAAACACGATTCAGCTGTTTCTTTTTCTTTTATCATGAACCCGGGTTTCTTATTTACTTTTCATTCATAGTAAACGAAGAGATCCATTGACATGGTTTTCTGAGATGCTTCCCGTTGAGGAATCCTTTGACAACAGCCTGTCCGGGTCTGTTGGACAAATCCACCAGGTCTGGAGATAACGTTGGGCCACAGCGAGCTACTGTCTCCTGGAGTCTGCATGCTTAGCAGGGCGCTGTGCTCTGAGCCAGTGCCTCCTCTTCTTTTACAGGGAGCCCCAGCAAATAGAGGGATCCTCATACTCAAGCCAGACCCTGCCTGGAATGCAAGCCCAGACCTCGCAGCTTCGTAGTGCAGCCAAGGGCTGCTGTGAGCTGGGCTTCACTGTTCACTTTGTTTGATCTCCAGAACTCAATTTTCTTGGCTCAAAAGATGACTTGGAACTTTGGTTTATATTCTCTGATTACAAATGTGAAAACACAAAGAGGGAGTTTCTCCTTGAAAAGCAGTTAAATCCAGACCTTATGATCAAAAATAGCTGGAATATTTCCTGTGGAACAAGAGGCATCCATGAAAACCTACCCCCTATGCAAATGCATTATTTCATGAGAGTTTTGTAAATAGAGGAGTCTAACATCAATGGAATTGGCCAAGGAAGTTTGAGTTTTGCACATTAGCAGCACGGAGGTGAATATTTTCAGTAAGACACATATTTGCTTTTCTACATCCAAACTGTCTTAATCTAACCTAATTTGCTGTTGGTCAAGCTTCTGGTCTCCATAGACAAAGTTCCAGAGTTGGAAACAGCATGGCATCACCATCCCACCTAGAAAGCACAAAACTTGCACTATTCAAGAGAGTTGTGCTTATGAAACAATAGAGTTACACACAAAAGAGTGAAATATTTAATGTTATAAGCCCATCTGGTATAAATGTCAGAAGAGTAGTTTGGAAATACTGGCTTCATTTAAATGTCCCTGGAATATACTTTTTACTGCAGTCAATAAGTAGGCACTGTGATATTTCTAGAAGGTTGTATGTTATTGCAAATGGACATTTTAAATCATCATGAGGGCCACTCTGAGTGCCCAGTAGCTCCACAAATAACAATAATAAATGTGCTTTTCGGCAAAGGAAAGATAATGGTGCGCTTAACCCCCAGGGTGTGGCCACACGCCGTGTCGTGTGCATCATGCATACATATGAAGCAAGTGGAGCAAATGGGGGTGACAAAATGGGATTTGAAATAAGAATCAGAAGGAATGGGAGGGAGGCCGGTGCTATCGTGAGAGGTGAGGTGCTTTCCTAGTCACAGAACTGAGCAGAGAGAGACCCCATTCCCATGCCATAAATTACCACCTGGTTACATTGGGTCTGCCCAGTCTGTGAGGGCCACTTGAAAAGGTCACAAGTCCTTACACTAGCATGGTGCCAGAGTGTCCGTCCTTCCTGCCCAGGAGAGCTCCCTGCTACCCTTGTCAGTGTCCCAGCCAGTGTCCCCATTGCTGTGGAGGCTGCCATGTGTTCTTCATGGCATTAACTCCTCCCAGAAACTCTTCTCTCCCTCATCCCCCCTCCACCCTCTTTTTCCTTTGTTTATGGTGCTGGGGATTGAACGCAGGACTTTTTCACTGAACTATACCCTCAGCCCTTCATAAGTGCTCAAATTTTTAAAATTTTAAGAGAAAGTCCCACTAAGTCATTAAGTTGACAAGGCTGGACCTGAAGTTTCTATTCCCCTGCCTCAGTCTCACTTAGTGCTAGGATTATAGGCACAGTCCTCCAGACCCAGCTCAATTTGCTCTTTGTAGTAACAAAGCAAAGCTCGGTGTGGCTGTGGTTCCTACTGAAAAATGAGCAGAGGCTCAGACAGGTCTGGTACACTGGTTCAGAGGGGAGCTCAATGCCTTTTTGCTGTGGACAAAGAGGATCCTCTTAAGAGAACTTATTGTGAATGAGGAATTGACCCGACTCTTCAAGCCATGCAGAGTAGTTTGGGGTGGTT
>PVKN010039823.1:0-10821 GCA_004027915.1 Capromys pilorides
TTTTTTTTTTTCTCTAGTAGCTTTCAGTATATTATTCTTCTGCTGGATTTCTGGGATCTTGACTATTATATGTCTGGGTGGATTTTTAGTTGAGTTGACATTATTGGTAGTTCTCTATGCCTCACTTACTTGAATGTCAGATTGTTTTCTTATATTTGAGAAATTTTCTGCTATTACTTCTGACCATATTCATTTTATATCATTTGTGTTGATTCCTGCTTTCTTGTTGATACCTATTACTCATTGTTGCTCATCTTTGCATTATCTTTCAGCTGTTGAATTATTTTTCCTGCATCCTGGTTGTTTTTAAGAGATCTTCTCTTACCTTTTAACTATCTTCAACTATGTCTTGAAGATCTGAAACTCTATCTTTACTTTTGCTCATATGATGTTGCTAGATTGTGATTGAGATTTTATTGTCCTGTGTATCTCTTTGAAACCCCTTCATGCAATCTATTTCTTTCTGATATTGCTCATTCAAAGATTTCATCATTTTTCTGTTCTCCTCTATTTCTATGAATGTCATGTTTGGAAGCATTTATTAATACTTTTGTTATATTTATGCTTTGTGTTTTTTACTTCAGAGAATATTTCTGATCTGATTTCCTCTATACTTTCCTTCAATATTTTTTTTACTTCAGACCTTATTAATACAGATATATATATATATATATATATATATATATATATATATATACTTCAGAGGTTAATTCTGATCTGAGTTCCTCTGTATGCGTCTGTATTATATTCTTTACTTCAGATGCTATTAATTCCAAACTTTCAGCTGTGTGATTCCCAGTTTCTTCTGTGTTAGTTATCTCCTGCATTTATTCTGTGTGGGCTTGGGGCCTGAGAGTACATCTTGTTCCTTCCTTTTATCATTTTTCTTTTATTTTTATTTATTTATTTAAATTTTATTTTAAAGAGTAAATATAGCAGGAACAAATATAGAAAAACAATAACAAACAAGAGTACATACAGCACAGAATTTCACAGCAAGAACAAAAATTTAACAATGGCTGTATTACAAATTTTTATCATCAGATCTTTTTATATTAATAGATATACATATATAAGATTGATCAAAAAATTAAGCATTAACACTTTCACTAAACCTTAATTTTTTTAACTTCCAAATGCATTTTGTATTTAAGTCACTCTTCTAAAAAAAGATAAATATTACAGGGGTTGAGGATGCAGAATACACAAGGTTCTGAGTTTGATTTCTGGTAATTAAATAACATTTATTTATTTACTCATTCATTTATTTTTTCTTCTTTTTACTTCTTACACTAGGGAGACTACATAATATTTGCATATGTAGTCTGATTTATTACACTTATGAGTATATGTTCAAGATACATCCACTTATATATGAAGTCCTCTAGTTTATCATTCCTTATAGCTGAGTAATAGTCCATTTTATGAAAATACCACATCTTTTTCAACCATTCTTCAGATTCTCTTTGTCATTTTGTATAGCACTGTCTTTTGTCCTTTAGTGTAGAGCTCTGGTGCATTTATGGAATTAATACTTACTAAAATTCAGGTCCGGATCAACCAAGTTGGAACTTGTCCAGATGTACTGGTTGGATCTGGCTGTTGTGTTCCTTTTCTTCCTGCTGCTGCTCATGGAAGTGAACATACCATGTTCCTCTAGCAAGATGTTCAGCTGCTGGATTAGATGGGAGGGTCTGAACCCTCCTTCTCTGCACGGAATATTGCTGCAGGGTTCCACAGGAGCTGCCGGTTCTGGTGTCTGCAAAAGTACCTACAAACACCTTTCGCTGGACTCTGGTAGGGAAGTATCTGGAGGGGGTGCAGGCAGAAAGGTCTCTAACTACACACGCATAGTCAAGCACAATGTTCCCTAATTACACGCGTGTAGGCATCAGGGTTCCAGAAGGGTGGATATCCAGTGGGCGTGGGTAGCAGGAAAGGTTCCCTACCTACACACGTGGGCCTGGCTCTGGGTTCTGTGTGGGCGGGCTGCCCATATTTTTTTGTATCATTTGTGTTGACTCCTTTTATTTTATTGATGCCTATTAGATTTTGGTTTTTTGTTACCACGGTTTGAACTGAGGACATTGTGTTTGCCAGCAAACTCTTACTCTACTGAGCTATCTTCCCTGTCGCTATGCTTATTAGTCTTATGTTGTTCATTTTTGCATTACCCTGTAGCTGTTCAATCATTATTTCATAAATCTTAGTTGTTTTTAGGAGATATTTTATTACCTTTTTACTAGGTGCAAAAGTATCTTCAAGGTCTGAAACTCTATCTTCACTATCATTCGACAGTTTTTACAGATTTCAATTGAGTTTTCGTCTCCTGAATATCACTTTGACTCTGCTATATACAGTCTATTTCTGTTCTATTTTGTTCATTTATGTTTTCTATCATTTTTTATTCTCTTCTTTTTGTAAATGATATCTTCTTGAAAAATGCTTAGCAATTCTTTCATTATAGTTATCACTTTTTTTTAACTTGGGAGATTATTTTTAATTTGTTTTCCTCTATAATCTTCTGTGGTTGTTTCTTTAATTCAGACACTATTATTTCAGAGATTTCAAGTGTGTGCTCCCAACTTCTTCTATACTAGTGTCTCCTGCATGTGTTCTGGGTGGGCTTGGTGCTTGAAAATTCATTTTGCTCCTCATCTTCGTCATTTTATATTTCAGAGAGTACTTTTTATTTTGATTTCTGTGTTAATTTTTTTGTGAAAGTTTGGTTGTAGTTAGCTGTATCAATATGATCAGAACCTCTCTGAAAAGCGTCTGTTCTTTAGGCATCTCTTCTATGTCAAAGATTCATGTTTTTTGTGTGTCTCAAAATTTTGCCCTCTCAATTAAGAGTGAGGTATTGGTGTTGTTTGGCATTGTCCCCTGTCCTATGCTGTAGAGCTTTGGTGAGATTATTACCTAAGAATCTCCTGATATTACTACTCAAGAGAGGATATGTGGTTCAGCAGGATATGGTTTTGTATTTATAGTAGTACATTAGTAACATTAATAATGGACAATGAGACTTAGAAATTGATAATCTTTTGTAGCTAATGCGTTTTTATTTTAGACCATAAGAGCAAAAATTATGGCTGTATAAGAAAGCAGATATTAGATTGGGAATTTATATTTAAATGAGTTCCCTTAAGTTTGGTTTGGTCACCTTTCCTTGATACACCTGCAGTCTTCCAGACAGACTAGTCCATGACAGTTACCCATTGCCACCTCTGTGTCAAGAGTATGCTTTCATAGATCTGGGTCAAGGTTGTGCCCCACTGGCTTGTGTCTGGTTGTTGTACTCAGTTTGTGCCTGCTGTGGCCCTTGGAAGTGAACTCACTGTGCCCCACTGTCTAGATGCTCTTCTCCTGGTTTAGCTCTCTGGCTCTAGTACCAGGTCTCTCTGCAGGGAGTTCCCCTACTAGGTATAAAACTGAGACTCTGCTGAAGTTCAACAATGCTCAGTTTCAAACATGGCCTTTCCACTGTGGAGTTCCACTCTCTCAGGTCACCAATGGATGAGGACTCTCTGTGCAGTTTTAGTATATGATGTTTATTTTTTTGTTATAGAACAGAAAAAAAAATGATTAATTATATTTATGGCTAAGGAAGTTCTTTATTTTTCTTTTCTTTTTTATACTCATTTTTATATTTTGCATTTAATAATCAATAACAAACTGGCAGTTACAAAACATATTTGTAGTACATTTCCAGTATTTGATAGAAAGCATAATGATGTTCACCAGTAGTTATACAGAGCACAGGATGTAGACATGACAATTTTTCAAATAATTATTGGTACAAAAATTTCTTCTCATTGAACTAAGAGAAAGTAGTTGTACACATAATCAAATGTTCCACAAAGGCAGTGGGTTATTGGCAAACTATGAATGTTGGAAGCTGTTGATTTAAACCTTTTAAAGCTCAGGATACTAATCTAGCTTTAGATTTTATGCCTCCTGGCTAAACTTTTCTGCTGTGTGGTTAAGAGCAACTTAAAGGAAGACCTGTATAACAGAACATGTGCAGTGGTCAATACATTGTATCAACTTGGCTGAATGCCTGGTGGTCAATACATTTTATCAATTTGGCTGCATTGCCTGGCTGTATCACACTGTGAGACATGAGGGCCCTGTCCCAGGATAACTCAGGTTGGATTTTATCTCCTGGCTTCTTGCACAGACTCATCAGCCTCTAAGATTGGACTCTTCAGCTTTCCATAGCAGATTCACCTGCCTTCATTTTCAGACACAATGGCTGACCATTAGAAACTGTTAGGAACCGGGAGAAACCAGTAAAGGATGAAAAACTGCAGTGAGTATAAAAGCCTTGAGACTGAATCCTTCAGATGGCAGTGTGCAGACACTCTCAGCACACTTCCCCATCTTACTCTGGGACTGTAACATTTTGTGCTATATCTGTTCCTTGTGTTATATCTGTTCCTCTAGTAAAACCCTGACTAGAACAGAATATGGTACCAGGATTGGGGTTAAAAAAACAGAATATAATGATGGCACTTTTTTATGGCCTTAAGTGTTGCTGGAATTGGCTTCGAGATTTGATGAGACCTAAAGACACCACGGTCTTTTCTGATATTAAGGAGCATACTTATATGCCTTGCCATGAAGTTTATAACCTAACATGCCATATAGATCCATTTGTTTACCCTAATTTATCACTTGTGAGATCTCAGGAATTTAGAGATTCCATGCAGAAAAATTTTGAATCTTTGACAAAGTAAAGAATATTCAGGCTGGTTTGTCTTAGCCTCATTGGACAAACTTTTGAATGAAAATAAGGAGCTTGAAGACACCATGTCCTGCCTTTGGGCTCAGATAAAAAAACTGAAGGTTTCTAAGTGTCTCCTGACAGACAATTTCCTCTATTTTAGCTACAAAACTGAGGTTTCAGAGACCCAAATGCAGTCCCTCACAATTTGACTGCCTGAACTGCAACATAAATTAAATGCTCAGCTTCAAAGGGTATCTGAAGTGAATGTGAGGGCACTGATTGGAAAAGAATGGAATCCCATGAATTGAAATGGAGATGTGTGGAAGGATCCTGAGGAAGCTGAGGATGTTGAGTTTTTAGATGCTAATGATATTATTTTGCCTGAGGAAGAGATTTCACCACCCACTGTGACAGAGGGAAACCTGCCTTTACCCTCTTCCATGTTTCTGTCTGCTAATATATCTGGAGAAACCAATCTTGTCTGGAATGAACAGAATACTGGTGGGACTCCTCTGGACCCATGCTCACCACCCAAATTTGCCTCTAGGCTCATAACCAGGCTTCAATCACAGAAGTCAGCAAAAGGTGAAGTACATAAGGTGATTCATGAGTGACCCATTATTCTCCCAAAGACCTTCTTGAGTTTTCTAACTCTTACAAGCAGAACCTAATGTGCAAGCATGGGAATGGATTTTATGAGTGTGGGATAATGGAGGAAAAAACATATACCTGAATCAGGCTGAGTTTGTTGAAAAGGGGCCCACTAAGTAGGGACTCTGAATTTAATTTTGTGGCTCGTGGAGTAAAGAAAGTTGTTAATAGTCTATTTGGCTGGCTGGCTGGCAGAAGTGTGGCTCAAAAGATGTCCCACAGTGAATGAGTTAGAGATGCCTGATATTCCATGGTTTACTTTAGATGAAGGGATCCAGAGGCTCAGGGAAATGGGAATGCTGGAGTGGATCTGTTGTGTTAAACCTAGTCCTCCACATTTGGAAGGTCCTGAAAACTTACCCTTCACTAACACCTTGAGAAACAGATTTGTGAGGGGAACACCAGCATCCCTGAAAAGCCCTGTTATTGCTCTTCTCTGTATGCCAGATCTCACAGTGGGGACAGCAGCTACTCAATTAGGAAATTTAGGGGCCATGGACTTGATTGGAACCCAAGTGGCACAGGTCAAGTGGCAGCACTTAATCACCATGGGGAGCACAGGTGCAACAACAACCAGAATAATCTGACATGCATAGACCTATGGTGTTAGCTGATTAACCACAGTGTTCCAAAAAGTGAAATATATGGGAAACCTACAATTTTTTTTGCTAGATTTATATAAACAAAAGACTTTAGAAGCAAAAGGCAAAACCCAGACCTACTTAAAACCACAGTGATAAGCAATTCCGGCCCCTCAACCAGTTCCCAGACTTGAGCCAGTTTACAGATCCAGAAACGGTTGAATGATGGGGAGGCCAGGGCTGTTTGGTGAAGGATGCTAATGTCCCCAGAATTTCTCCTATCCTTCTGCAGAGGAGCCTAAGGCCTTTTGCCTGAGTGACTGTACATTGAGGAAAGGGGAAAGATCAGATATTTCGTGGATGACTAGACACTGGTTCTGAACTAACACTGATTCCAGGGGATCCCAAACACAACAGTGGCCCCTAGTAAGAGTAGGGGCCTGTGGAGGGCAGGTGATCAATGGAGTTTTAGCAAAGGCCCGACTCACAGAGGGTCCAATAGGTCCTCGAATCAATCCTGTAGTCATTTCCCTTGTTTCAGAGTGCATAATTAGAATAGACATACTCAGTACTTGGCAGAATCCTCACATTGGTGCCCTAACCTATCATGTTAGGGCTGTTATGCTAGGAAAGGCTAAATGGAAGTCATTAGAGTTGCCCTTGCCTGGTAAAAGTAAACCAAAAGCAGTATCACATTCCTGGAGGGATTGCAAAGATTAATGCCACCATCAAGGACTTGAAGGATGCAGGGGTAGTGGTTTCCACCACATTCCCATTTAATTCTTTCATTTGGCCTGTGCAGAAGACAGATGGGTCTTGGAGAATGATGGTAGATTACCGAAAACTGAACCAGGTGGTGACTCCAATTGCAGCTGTAGTAACCAGATGTGGTTTCCTCGCTTGAGCAGATTAACATATCTCCTGGTAGCTGTTATCCGGCTGTTGATTTGGCAAATTCCTTCTTCTCCATACCTATCCATAAGGACCATCATAAGCAATTTGCTTTCACTTGGCAAGGCCAGGAATATACCTTTATGGTCTTACACAAGGGTATATTAACTTCGCTGCCCTGTTTCACAACTCAGTTCACAGAGACCATGATCGCTTTTCTCTTCCTCAAGATATTACACTGGTCCATTACATTGATGATGTTATGAGGATTGGACCTAGTGAGCAGGAAGTGGAAACCACCTTGGATTTTCTAGTACAGCATTTGAGAGGCAGAGGATGGGAAATAAATCCCATGAAAATTCAAGGTCCTTCTACCTCAGTGAAGTTTCTAGGAGTCCAGTGGTGTGGAGCATGTAGAGATATTCCTTCTAAAGTAAAGGATAAGTTCTTGCATCTGGCTTCTCCCATGATCAAAAAGGAAGCACAGCACTTAGTTGGCTGATTTGGATTTGGCAGTAACATATTCCTCACTTAGGTATCCTGCTACACTCATTTACCGAGTGACTCAGAAAACTGCTAATTTTGACTGGGGCTCAGAACAGGAAAAAAAGTGTTGCAACAGGTCCAGGCTGCTGTTCAGGCTGCTCTGCCCTTAGGACCATATGATCCAGCAGACCCAATGGTACTTGAAGTATCAGTAGTAGATAAGGATGCTGTTTGGAGTCTCTGGCAAGACCCTATAGGTTAATTGCAGCAGAGGACTTTAGGATTTTGGAGCAAGGCTCTGCCGTCTTTTGCAGACAAGTACTCTTCCTTTGAGAAACAGATTTTGGCCTGCTGCTGGGCATTAGTGGAAACTGAACACTTAACTATGGGACACCAGGTCACCATGAGACCTGAGTTCCCTTTCGTGGTCTGGATATTATCTGACTCATCAAGTCATAAGTTTGAACATGCTCAGCAACAGTCTGTCATTAAATGGAAGTGGTACATTTGAGACAGATCCAGGGCAGGCCCAGAGCGCTCAAGTAAATTACATGAAGAAGTTGCCCAGATACCTATGGCTCCTACAACTGCTGTGTTGCCCCCTGTCTTCCAGCATGAACCCATAGCAATTTGGGGTATACCATATAATCAGCTGTCAGAGGAAGAGAAGACTAGAGCCTGGTTTACAGACGGCTCTGCACGCTATGCAGGCACCACCCGCAAGTGGACAGCTGCAGCATTACAGCCCTTTTCTGGGACATCACTAAAAGACAGTGGTGAAGGGAAATCATCACAGAGGGCAGAGCTTCAGGCAGTGCAGCTGGTAGTACATTTTGCCTGGAGAAAGAAATGCCAGATGTGTGACTATATATTGACTCATGGTCCATAGCCAATGGTCTAGCTGGATGGTCAGGAATTTGGAAAGAACATGATTGGAAAATTGGTGACAAGGATATTTTGGGAAGAGGTATGTGGATGGATCTCTCCATATGAGCAAAGGATGTAAAAATATTTGTTTCTCATATGAATGCTCACCTAAAGGTGAAATCAGCAGAAGACAACTTTAATAACCAAGTGGATAACATGACCCCTTCTGTGGATAGTGGCCAACCTTCTTCCTCAGCCACTTCTGTTATTGCCCAGTGGGTCCATGAACAGAGTGGCTATGATGGCAGGGATGGAGGCTATGCATGGGCTCAGGAACATGGACTACCACTCACCAAGGGCTATCTGGCTACAACCGCAGCTGAATGTCCAGTATTCCAGCTACAGATGCCAACACTGAGTCCCTGATATGGTACAATTCTCCGGAGTGATTAGCCTGCAACCTGATGGCAGGTTGCTTATATTGGACCACATCCATTATGGAAGGGATGGCGCTTTGTCCTCACTGGCATAGACACATATTCTGGATATGGATTTGCCTTTGTTGTGCATAGTGCTTCTGCCAAAACTACCATCCATGGACTTACAGAATGCCTTATCCACCGCCACGGTATTCCACACAGCATTGCTTCTGACAAAGGAACACATTTTACAGCCAAGGAAGTGCAGCAGTGGGCTCCTGCCCTTGGAATTCATTGGTCTTACCATGTACCTCATCATCCAGAAGCAGCTGGATTGATAGAATGATGGAATGGGCTTTTGAAGATGCAGTTACAATGCCACATACATGGCAAATAGTTTTCAGGGCTAGGGTAAGGTATTTCAACAGGCTGTATACACTTGGAATCAGTGTCCTCTGTATGGTACCATGTCTCCTATAGCCAGGATTCATGGGTCCAGGAATCAAAGGACGAGAGTAGATATGGTACCATTCACCATTACCCCTCATGATCCACTAGCAAAATTTTTGCTACCTGTCCCCACAACGTTATGGTCTGCTAGACTAGAAGTCCTAAGCCTAGAGGGGGGAAGACTTGTACCAGGAAGTACAGCAATGATACCATTGAACTGGAAGCTAAGATTTCCCTCTGGTCACTTTGGACTTCTCATGCCTTTGAGTAAACAAGCTAAAAAAGGAATCACAATGTTGTCAGGGGTGATTGCCCAAGACTATCAAGGGGAAATTGGATTACTACTCCACAATGGAGGAAAGGAAGAATATACATGGAGTGCAGGAGATCCCTTGGGGCCCCTCTCAGTATTGCCATGCCCTATTATTAAGGTGAATGGGAAGCTACAACAACCTAATACAGGCACAATGAGAAATAGTTCAGAGCCTTCAGGAATGAAGGTATGGGTCAGTCCACGAGGGAAAGAACCAAGACCTGCTGAGGTACTTGCTGAGGGCCAAGGGAACACAGAATGGGTAGTAGAAAAAGGTAGTTCCAAATATCAGCTACTATATGATCAGCTACATAACATTGGATTATAATTGTACTATTTCACCTCTCTATATAGCTTTATTATAATATAATATGGATAGATTTAGTACTAGTTATTAAGGATTAACCTATGTCAATGCTGAAGGTATGAGTGAATTTCTGTTTATAGGTAGGATATATTTAGGATAGTATAGTTATAACAATGTTTGGTTCAATTATATACATATCTCTGTATCTGGAGACTGATTTAAAGAAATATGTCTAGTTGCCAAGTTGACAAAGGGTGAATTGTAGTGGTTAATACATTGTGTCAACTTGGCTGGATGCCTGGTGGTCGATACATTTTATCAATTTGGCTGCATTGCCTGGGTGTTTCACACTGTGAGGCATGAGGACCCTACCCCAGGATAAATCAGTTTGGGCTTTATCTCCTGGCTTCTTGCACAGACTCATCAGTCTCTAAGATTGGACCCTTCTTCTTTCTGTAGGAGATTCTTCTGCCTTCCTTTTCAGACACAATGGCTAACAGAGACTGTTAGAAACCAGTAGAAACCAGTAAGATATGGAACACTGCCGTGAGTATAAAAGCTTTGGGACTGAATCCTTCAGTTGACAGTGTGCAGATGCTCTCAGCACACTTCCCCATCTGATTCTGGGATTGGCACATTTTGTGTTACATCTGTTTCTGGTGTTATATCTCTTCCTCTAGTAAAACTCTCATTAGAACAATATGTAACTTTTGTATCTCCCAAGATCAGTCAAATCCTCTCTGGATTTACCATGAACCCATGTAAAGTGCTTTGTAGATCTTTGGTCAGTGTCAGTCATCTCGAAGATTCACAGTCATTGCTTTAACAATTTGCTCTCTGTGAAAGCCTGGAAGAATATTTTCTCTCTAGGAGACTTTCCTTAGGTACACCATATATCTTCAATCCCTTTCCTATGTAGTACCATAATCTCCTTGAACAGAAAATTTGGAAAACCCCTGAGTTATAGGATGTTATAGCACAGGTTCCCTTATGTCCTGAGTCGTCACTGACATGGAAGGACTAGGGTCAAAATATTGGTTATCCCTGTAGCCCTTCTTTTTCTCTAATTTTTCATCTCTAAACTTACATTCCTAACCCTGCAGAAGAAAATCTTAGTAATACTATCA
>PVKN010039824.1:0-10875 GCA_004027915.1 Capromys pilorides
TCTATGGGACAGGAGCTTTCTTTCCCTCAATAAATATGTTCCGCTCATTTAAAAAAAAAAAAAAAAAAATCAAGAAATCCAAGTACAAAAAAAAAAGGGCTAGGGAGATGGCTCAGTGGCATAAATGCCTGCCTGGCAAGTGCAAGGTCATGAGTTCGATTCTGACTGCACACTGGTTGAGCTTCCATCTCCAGTGCTGGATTCCTAGCCCCTGTGGAGGAGGTCCCCAGCCCGGCTGCCTCTTGGTCTCCTTGTGGGCCTGGCCATCTCTCCACAAGGCCACGAGCGTGGGCCCGCCCCACCCCAGGCACCTGGAGAGCTGGACTGGGGCTCCAGACTGCAGCGCGTGGGCTTCTCCTCCCCTCTTGGGTGCCTGCTAAGCCTCTCTGAGCTCCCCAAAGGCAGCGGCTTCACACAGCAGCTGTGTTCTGAAGGTGCCGCTGAGGGTCCTCAGCAGGACTTCTGCTGTCTGTGTCCCCCGGATCCTGGTGTCGCCCACACATGGCCACCGCAGGGGACTGGAGAGAGACCAGCAGCCTCTGCCTGGCCAGCACCATCACGAGGGTTAGGGTGGCCGAAGCCCAAGCCACAGGGCCTTCCCACAGGTGCTGGGAACCCCACCATTTGGGAGGCACACGCAGGAGGGTGACAAGTTCTAGGTCAGCCTCAAATAAATATGTGAGTCAATTTAACTTAAAAATAAATAACATGGGGCCGGGGAGATAGCTCCGTGGCACAAGTGCCTTCCTGGCAAGTGCGAGGTCGTGAGTTTGAACCCTGGTCCCACAAAAATAAATAAATAAATGCAATGAAATGAGGCAGCTCCTGTTGGCTGCTCTTCCTCGGAGGCCGGAGGACTGACTTGGGCTCTGCTGCAGCCAGGGTCTTGGGGCCCCGCTTGGACCCTCAATCACCGGCAGGTACCATAGAGAGGGTAGGGGTCTTGCATGGGGTCTTCAGGTCCTCAGGGTCCTGGAATCGTGACCCAGCCCCTTTGTCACCTCCGGATGGCGTCCTGGTCACCAGGTGTGCTGCTCTTCTCCCCTCGGGGCCATATCAGCCAGGAGCCAGGTCCTGAGGACACAAGAGTAGCCTCAGCACTCTTCCAAACTCTGGTCACCAGCTTGCCCCCATCTTCTGGGCAGCCCCGGGCGCCCTTGAAAGAGGATGTGACTACCTTGTCCCACTGGCCCTACCCACCCAGCGTCGCTTGCAGTGACAGCTGGAACCTGTGACCCAGGACCACACAGAGAGGGCCTCTGAGAGGATGGCACCACCTTAAGCTGCGATCTGACGCTGGCCACCATACCCCAGCAGCCTCAGGGTCGGCACGGGCGCCTCACCTGCTGATCCTCAGGGCCCGCGCCCTCATCACCCCCGCCCCCCCCCTTGACGCAGGCGCACTCAGGCCAGCCAGTTCCCGGCCGAGACCACACGGCATGTGGCCTCGGGGATCGAACTCCAGTCCTTGTGCTTGCCAGGTAGGTGCTCATGCCTCTGTGCTAGCTCCCTGCCCCCCGCACAGGGCTTCATTGTAAGGAAACCTTTTTTAGCTCACCACGCTCGTTTTCTCGGGTCTCAGGATGTCCTGGGCAGGGATCCCGGCCTTGCTGGCAAGTCCTGGCTTCATGAAGTCAGCTGGCATGGGCCTGGCAGGAGGTACAGGATGGCCCCCTGCACGTCTGGGTGTGGACTCCTGAGGCTTGGGGGAGTGCACCCCATGTAGCGTTGAGGCAGGAGGGTGGGGCAAAGCCTGAGGTGAGGCGGGAGCCTAGGATCAGGGGTGGAGCCTGGACAGCAGAGGTGGAGCCATGGTTTGTGGGTGGGGCCTGGAGGGAGGGGCGGAGTCTTACGTGGAGGCTAAGCTTGGGCAGAGCTGAGCCTGGATATTGGTTGACACGGAAAACAGGGTCACAGCCTGGAGGGCGAGTGGGGTGTCACTAGCAAGGGTGACCGCGTGGGCTTCAGGACCTAAACCTGGTATCTCAGAGGGGGCACCTGTAATACCCTACGGATGAGTACAAGAAGTCCAGATTCAGGCTGAGAGGTCAAAGCCAGGCCCCAGGGCCTGCCTCCGCACCAGGACGGGCCTCCCTGGACTCCAAGCGCTGGCCAGGAGCTGGCCTCTCCCACCTTTGGACCAAGAGTGAGGAGGCCTCGAGGTTTCGGGCCGTGTCAGTGCCCGCCCCCTGCTCTGCTGACTCACTCATGAGCTCACACCTGGGCCACCACACACACACACACGCATGTGTTCACACTCACACCTGGGCAACCACGCGCGTGTGCACTCACACCCACACGTGTGCACCACACACGCAGGCGCAGCCGCTGGGCTGGTTGGTGGTCTTCAGTGCGTCCCAGTCTCACAGGTGTCCTGCCTGGGGTCCTCCCCGACGGAGCCCACTGAGACTGCTCCTTCCCACCGCAGAAATGGACGCTGCAGGCAGCTACTGTTTCGCAGGGTGTCTGTCCCTCATTGCCGGGCTGTGTCCCAGGTGTTCAAGTCGCTGTCTCCTGGTTCTGAAGGCTCCAGCTAGGACAGGGATGGCAGCTACTGTTTCGCAGGGTGTCTGTCCCTCATTGCCGGGCTGTGTCCCAGGTGTTCAAGTCGCTGTCTCCTGGTTCTGAAGGCTCCAGCTAGGACAGGGATGGCAGCAGGGTGCAGCTAGGGGCTCTGCATGCACCGAGGAAGTCATCTCGAGGTCCTCATTGCCCAAGGATCCGTGCCTTGCATGTTCCCGCCTACACTTCCTGTGGCCCAGCGCACACTTCCGGCTCACTGGTCCTCCTGTCTTCTGAGGCTTGTCCGCTGTCCCTCTGCCCTGGACGTCCCACCTGACTCCTGACAGGCCCAGCGGTGTGTGATGATCGGGTCCCGTCTTCTCTGCTCAGGGAGGGTGCTCACCTGACACTCGCAGGGCCCCGGGTTCAGGCTCCGCGCTGCCTCTGTGATGTGAGGAGCCCTGCGCTCTGTTCACAGCCAAACTCCAGCGCCAGCACCCAACGGATACAGCCCAACCAGTGATCAGCGTGGCAGGCGCAGTGGTGCCGAGCTGGAACCCAGCACCGGGACAGGGAGGCTGAGGCAGGAGGATCACCATGAGTTTGAAGCCAGCCAGAACTACTCTGCAAGATCTCATCTCAAAAAAACAAGAACCAAATGAAACCAAAAAATAAAGGAGACCTTGAGCTGTGTGTAGCCAGAGGATGATTTTTTTCTTTCTTTCAGGGACTGAATTTCTGCAATCTGGCTGTCTACCATGACAGGAGAAAGTGCCCACTCACAGAAAGTACTAAGTACGATTCCAGGTGGAAACGTAGCTTAGTAGTACAGCACCTGCCTAGCGTGCATACTAAGCTGAATCCCCAGACCACTAAAAAAGCAAAAGCAAAGAACTCCTCTGAGGCAACATATGAACTGCATTAGGTAGTATTTACTGAGCATTTACTATGTTGCACCCCGCTTTAAACCCCAGCAGAATTAGTTTGTTCTAACCTCAGCATCCCTGCAGTGAGTCTCCTCACTGCCTCTCACGGGAGGTGCAAGGGTTTAGAACTGTGCTCCAGGCAGTGGCTGTGGGCAGCTGAGCAGGGCCTGGGGGCCCTGCAGCCCATGGGGCCCAAGAATGAATGACCTGGGGTGTGCAACAGAGGCTAGGTGGGGACACTACTTAGGTTTGGCAGGGTTTTGCTTGCTTTCTTGTTTTGCTGTGATTAAATGCAGGGCCTCCTACGCACCGGACCCTGCCCAGAGCCACACCAGCCGGGCTGTGCAGGGGTCCAGGCCAGAGAATCCCAAGCTTGCCCCCTCTGCCATCTACTCCCAGCCCTGGGTCACAGCTGGCCCAGCTGTGAGTAGGAAGAGAACAGGGCAGGGGAGTCACCACACACCCATGGCACTGTTAGCAGCGGCCAGGGTCCTTTGCTTTCCACCATGGATCCTGTTGCCCTCGCCACCCCAGTGCCAGGCCCGTCCTGTGTCCCACGAGGCCCCCAGGAGGAGGGGGCTTTCTGAGGGGCCCTGGCTGGCTTTGGCTGGTGATTAGCGGGGTTAGAGTGGGGCTGTTTCCCATTGGCTCTGCTGTGCCCACCCTCAGAGCTGCAGGCAGTGTCGGGGCCCTGAGGCTCCTGACCCCTGCCCTGGCTGAGCGAAGCCACTGTCCAGCGCAGTCCCCCCATCCTCCTCCTCCTGCCCCTCCATTCTTTTCAGGAGGACTGGACAGCGGACTCAAGAGCAGGCTGAGAGGCTACAGCCTTGGAGGCCCCTGCTTCCAACAGCCAGGCTGGCTCCTCTCAGGTCCCATTGGGAAGCACAAGGAGCCATTTTGGCCCCCATGCCTCATCTTGTCTTGTCTTCTTGTCACATTTGCCACAGCTCTTCCAGGCCCTGGACTGCGAGGAGACCGAGGGGCAGGGGCGGAGCAGGACAGCCCTTGCTGACAGAGCCCACCCTGAAAACCCTGGAGAGGTGGTGGACCTTCCCTGCTCCCCCAGGAGAGTGACATTTCTGTCCTAATCAGAGAACAGAGGGAGAACAAACCCACTGCCACCTCTTTAAGGCACTCTAGGCTGGCACCCGGAGCTGGGGACAGCTGGGAGCACAGAAAACAGCCATGAGAACAGGTGAGGAACCAGGGGACAGGGACCGCCTTCCTTGCAGGTCTTTCTTGGGAATTCACCCAGTGGTGGGAGAAGCCGACGCCTTCTGGAACTCATGCATCTGTGTGCAGCCCACGGCCAGGCCCCTGTCCCTCTGTCCAGCATACTGGGTTCACCCAGGGTCCCTGCAGGGCAATCCTTCTGTTCCCAACCCCCTTCTGTAGTGAAGAGAGACAGATGGGACACCCAGGGGGTGGCTGGAGGGAGCTAGGGTGGGAGACTGGTGGGGCGAGGGTGTGGATGGAACGCCCAGCAGCCTCTTACACTCACGCAAGATCATTCACATGCAGCCAGGCATAGGATGCACACCTGCAATCTCAGGATTTGGGAGGCGGAGGCAAGAGGATCTCTGCGAGCTCAAGGCCAGCCTAGACTATATAGAGAGCCCTTGTCCAGAAACTTAAGCGTGCTCACACTGTCTGGCGTTTTCCAGCAGGAACACTTTTTTTTTAGATTCTTGGTGAGGTGCTGTCCCCAGGCCTCTGCTTGTTGTGGGAGTGGGAAGGGAAGCCCAGAGCCTAGGGGACAAGTGCTCCACTGCCAAGCAGCAGCCAGGCCCAGAGGCTGAGATCCATCTAGGGTGATTAGGTAGATGAAGCACCCCAGTTACAGGCAGCAGCAGGAGGCACAGGCCTGCTCCTGTAATCCCAGCACAGGGGGAGGCTGAGGCAGGAGGATCACAAGGTCTGCCTGGGCAGGGGATCAATTTAACAAGACCCTGATTTAAAAGTCTCAACAACAGGGGCTGGGGAGATAGCTCAGTATAGTAAGTGCTTGCCTGGCAAGCACAAAGGCCTGAGTTCAATCCCTGGTTCCACAAAAGAACAAAACAAGTCTCAACAACAAATAAAGAGCTGAGAATGCCATTCAGTGCAGAGACCCCGGGGTTCAGTACCACGCCACAATTCTCTGAAATGGAAGGAGCATGGACCGGGGTCCTGCCTATGTCTCCTCCACCCCAGCATCCAAAACAGCGCCCTCCCCTGGAGGGCTGCAGGGGGCACAGAGCCCCTCCTGGGACGCAGAGATTTCGCCTGGGAGAACATCGCCTGCTCTGTGAGGCTGCTCCAAAAGGCCTCTCCAGAGGCGGGGCCTAGCAGGGGAGGGAGGGGTCTGTGGCGCGATGAGCAGAGTCTGGGCAGGCAGGGGGGCTCAGGAGGGGCGACTGAACAGGAAGCAGGGGCTTTGGGAACCGGCAACGCAGGCTTCTCACGGGCGCCGCCCGCCTGGGGCGCAGGGAAGGGACCCTGCCCGTCGCGTGCTCTGCAGAGCGCTCAGCTAGCAGGGCCTAACCGCTGCACATGCGCCCCTGCAGCCGGGCCTGGCGATTGGTTTCTTGGGATGCTGGGCGCTGAAACCCGGGTGCTCCGAAAATGAACACCCCTCTCTTGAGATGAGCTCATGAGCTGCCCAGGTGGAACCCATACTTGCCGCGGTGCAGGCACGCGCGGCCCAGGCGGGCCAAGTCCTCATCTTTAACTGTGCTTTCAGGGTGCAGCCCGAAGCTGGGTGGTCAGGTCAGGGTCCCGCCAGTCCAGTCGTCCCCACACTGGTGGAAAGCTGCCCTCCTCCGGAGTTGTTCCCGAAAGAGCCGGAAGTGAGGTACTGACGGCGCCCCACTAACTCTCTGCTAGGGAACTGGCTCCTAACTACCACCCCGGGGGAAGGGACACGAAGTGCAAGATGTGCACCTATCAAAATACCAGGGGCCCGTAGCAGCTCGGGGACAGAGCTCCCGCCTGGCATGCCTGGGGGCTGAGTTCACCGGCAGCACCTCGGGAGGAAAGATGCTGTTTTAAGCCCCATCCCCGGGGTCCCCTAGGCTGAGGGTGGGTGGGCGGAAGGACCCGCTTTACCACGGTCCCTTCACTCACCCATCCACAGGGACGGAGGCGGTGTCCACAGCCTGCATCTCTCCCAAAACAATCAATACTGGGGGGCTCAGAGGTGGGGGACCCGCAGCCCTTTCCCCACCGGGCTTGGTCCGTAGCATGGAGCTGCAGGCTCTCGCCATGGTTGAGAGGCGCTGTTTGTGCTTAGTAATTTAACTGTCCTGCAGCCCCGTGGGTCCTTCAGACAGCGGAGCTTCAGAGGTGACAGTGACAGTCCCCTGCCAGCCGCCGAGGGAACCTGGGGAGACGCCACACACTCGTCTCGGCCGGTGCTCAGGGTCCAGGGCTCCGCTGGAATCCCGGGCTTGCTGTACGCAGCCACCTGACTTCAATTAGCAGGGCCCGGCTCCCCTCCCCCCGCGCCAGCCACACGCCGTCCCAGGGGGTCCTAGGCACTTTCTCCCGTCCCAGGTCAGACAACAAAGGAGGACTAGGCACCCTTTCGTGTTGCTTGTTAGCGAAAATAGCAAGACGTTCGGCCAGAAGCACGCTTCGCGCCCCCCATGCCCCCCACAGAGGAGGTGGAGAGGTGCTGAGGTCTGCTAAAGCTCATAAAAAGTTACAACCCTGTTAAACGCAATTAAAGGGCTAGATCTTTGAAGATAATTAAATGCATTTATTATTATGATTATTAGCTTCTAATTTGCACAATTATCAAGAAACAGGAGGCGGGGGAAGCCGAGCTAACTGGCATGCCGTCTTCAGACCAATCCTGTGGCATCAAACTTTTACAATATTCCACGGCGCTGTTGCGCGTCGGAAGCCAGAAGACACCGCATACACAGCTCTGCAGGCGGCGCGGAGCGAGGCTCGGTTTTACTGAAGGGGGGAGGGGACGATAAGAAACATCTGTTCCACATCCCACTGCCCCAACTCGGGGCCCCCAGCTCGGCCTCCTCCCAGAAAAGCCACCCACCTCTTTTTCCCTTCTTGTTTCTTCGGGACATATTTTAAAAGAAACCAGGCTTTCGTCAACACAAACGAAAAATCCCACCACCCCATCAGTACCTCCCTCCACCCCAAACTATTTTTATTGCTTTTTGGGGATAGAAACAAAGAAAGGGCCCAAACAACAATAAAAATCTACTTATAACACACGGATCAACCCTGAAACTGCTACCCTCAGCAGAAGGATGAGTTTCTGTTCACTGGGGGAAGAGCAGACTTCAGGGAAAAAGGGGGAGCTATGCAGGGTCTCAACAACCCGGAATTTCCACTAAGTTCGAAGGCTAAGGGTGCCCCAAGAATCCAGGCAGAGGAGAGAACCAGAACCCAAGTACAGGGCAGGTGGGGGCTGATCCGTGCAGGAGCTGAGGGGAAAAGCGGCAGACCTCCAGGACGTAGGTGAGGGCTAGGGGCCAGGCCGTGCGCCCGCAATCCGCTTGTTTTATGTTTTTCTTCCCCTGGGGTAGGAGGCCTCCAAGTACCGCACGAAAAGAGGGAGGGAAGGGTAGAAAGGAAGCAATACCAAAACAGGTCTGGACCCAAAACATCCTGTGGCTCCGCAGGCTCCACGCAGGCAGAGGCGGCAGGGCCAGCTTCTGGCTCCCAGGTCCCCCAGGCTCCCCAGGGTACCCCCAGATCCCAGCCCGGAGGGCTCCTCAGTCACCACACTTTCTTCAGGCCGGGAGCCCAAATGTTTTTTTCTCTTTTTTGTTTTAAATAGAAAATATATAATTACATTTGCAAACACTATTTACAGTTCTCATCACAAACCTCGAGGAGGCGAGGCGGGCTCCGGGGAGGGGTCCGTCGGAGCCCCCCGCGCTCACACAGTGGTCTCCCCGCGGCGGCCCCGCGCCAGGCGAGCGTAGAACTTGCGCCACGAGTGCAGCGTCTTGCCGGACCAGATCCAGAAGCCCGACGTGATGCCCACGATGAGCGTCATGAGGTACTTGATCATGTAGACCGTGAAGTCCGGCGCGGCGCGCGGGGCGTGGGGCGCGGGGCACGGGATGGCCAGGCTGCGACAGTGCTGGCTGACCCAGGAGCGCTCCCAGCGCTCGCGGAAGGCCTGCTCGTAGAAGTAGCAGGCCAGCACGATGGTGGCCGGGACGGTGTAGAGCACGCTGAAGACGCCGATGCGCACCATGAGGCGCTCCAGCTTCTCGGTCTTGCTGCCGTCGTGCTTCATGACGGTGCGGATGCGGAAGAGCGACACGAAGCCGGCCAGCAGGAAGGACGTGCCCACGAACAGATAGACGAAGAGCGGCGCCAGCACGAAGCCGCGCAGCGGGTCCAGGCTGTGCAGCCCCACGAAGCACACGCCGCTCAGCAGGTCGCCGTCCACCTGGCCCAGGGCCAGGATGGCCACGGTCTTGACGGCCGGCACGGCCCACGCCGCCAGGTGGAAGTACTGCGAGTTGGCCTCGATGGCCTCGTGGCCCCACTTCATGCCGGCGGCCAGGAACCAGGTGAGCGACAGGATGACCCACCAGATGGAGCTGGCCATGCTGAAGAAGTAGAGCACCATGAAGAGCAGCGTGCAGCCCTCCTTCTTGGTGCCCTGCACCACGGTGCGGTAGCCGTCGTCCGAGAAGCGCTCGTTGCACGCGGCGCGCTCCTGCAGCACGAAGCCGGCGATGTAGGCCACGGACACCATCGCGTAGCAGCCGGACAGGAACACGATGGGGCGCTCAGGGTAACGGAAGCGCTGCATGTCCACCAGGTAGGTGGTGACGGTGAAGAAGGTGGAGGCGCAGCACAGCACGGACCACGTGAGGATCCAGAGGCGCGCGAACCGCGTCTCCTCCTGCGAGAAGAAGAGCGCGCCGTCGGGGCGCGCCGGCTCGCAAGGCGCGGCGCAGTCGCGCTCGCCCAGGAAGCGGTAGCTCAGGTAGGCGGGCACCCGCAGCACGCGCGGGCAGCGGAACGGGGACGCGGGCGGCGCGGCGGGGCGCGGGCGCGGCGCGGGCGAGGCAGGCGCGGTGCCGGGCGCCGGCCCCGGTGGCGCGGTGCCGGGAGCGCCGTCCTCCGAGCGGTTCTGGCCCACGCACAGCTGCTCGGCGCCGTGGCGTGGGAACAGCTCGCAACGCAGGCGCTCGGGCCACTGGAAGCCGAACTTGTTCATGAGCGCCTCGCAGCCCTGGCGCGCGCGCTCGCAGATGGCGCGGCACGGCGGGATGGCCTGCTCCAGCACCGTGCACACGGGCGCGTACATGGCGCACAGGAAGAAGCGCAGCTCGGGCGAACACTGCACTTTCACCAGCGGGTAGAACTGGTGCACCTCGAGCCCCGCGTCCTCCTGGCTCGTGTGGCCCAGAAGGTTGGGCAGGATGGTCTGGTTGTAGGCGATGTCGGTGCACAACGGGATGGAGATGGGCTGGCAGAAGCCGTGCTCGGGCACCGACAAGCCCCGCTCGGCGCGCGCGCGCCACAGCAACAGCGGCGGAAGCAGTAGCGCCAGCAGCAGGGGCGGCGGGGGGCGGCGGGGCCGCATGCTGACCCCGGGCACCGGTCCCGGCCCGGCCCCGCCCGCGCGAACCCAGCCCACCCTCTCCGAGTCGGGACTCCGCTCCGCTCCTCCCGCTTCTCCAGCTCCTGCTCCTCTCTTGGACGCCTTTGTGCCTCCTGCAGCCTCCTCGGCCACTCGGATCCCAATTAGTCGGTTTCAAGGAGGCCCCCGCTGGCGGCCCTGCCCACTCCCGCCGACCCCCAAAAAGGAATCCTGGAATCCGCCCCGTCGAGCACTCAGTGCCGGCCCCGAAGGTGCACCGGACCAATCAGATTCAAATTTGGGCCCCGCCCCGGTTCCTGATTGGTCGCTGTCCGTAATAAGCCCCGAAAACCGACGCCTAGGACCGCCCAATCCCCCTGGGCTTTTAAAGAAACAGACTGGGGCCTGGGGGCGTAATAGGGTTTGGGCGCCGCCAGGGCCCAGGAGACCCTATGCTAGGTTCCAAGACCCTGGTCCCCGATCTGACGGGAGGACGCCGCCCTTCCCCGTTGCGCCAAACACCCCCCGTTCTTGTTTGAGGTTGCAAATCAAGTAAAAACTTGGAGTTAAAACTTTTTTATTGTAAAAAAAGATACATAACTAGCAACAGGCTTTTGTATATGCCCCTTCTGGCGGAGCTCAGGCCGACGTGTCGCCTCACCCCACGCTCAGACTTTGGAGTCCGCCTCCCTCCTCCCCCAACTCGAACCCTTCCAAGTCCCTCTGAAAAATGGAAGCTTGTCTCTTTAAGAGGCTCTTAAAGGGCCCCGGAGTCTGGCGTAATTGCCTCGCAGCGAGCACAAAGGAGCCCATTATGGTCCTTTGTGGCGGTGGCACCTCGGAGTGACAAACTAGGGAACTCCGGCTGGGGGCGGGGGCCGGGGAGGC
>PVKN010039825.1:0-10819 GCA_004027915.1 Capromys pilorides
CAAGTCCCTGTCTGTAGTTTATATGATTTTATACACAGGAAATCCTAAAAATGCTACCCAAAACTGTTAGAACTCTTAAATGAGTTCAGTAATGATGCAAAATATAAAACAAACATAGAAAATCAGTTTCCTTTTTGTACACTTAACTTTATACATCAAAAGAAATGAATTTTCTGTGTACTGTGAAGTACCTAAAAATGGAGTTAAGAAATTAATCTCATTTATGGCAACATCAAAAAGAATAAAAAGCTTGAGAAAGAATTGATCCAAGGACTTGAAATACCTGCCCACCAAAACTATGAGACACCAAGGAAAGAAACTGATGAAGACATGTAAGTGGAAATACAGCATTTGTCTTTCAAACAGACAAATCAACATGTGCATACTACTTGAAGTGCCCTCTACAGACATATCAAAGTTCAAGTGGTACTTTCTACAGAAATGTTTTTTTTTTTTAACTCAGGAATTCATTTAGAAGCAGAAAAGACCTAGAATAGTCAGAGAAATCTGAGTCAAGAGGAACATAGTGATAAGCATCCCATTATAATATTTGATCTTGAAACATGCTACAAAGCTGTCATCAAAACATTGTGGAACAGGCATAAAAACAGATCCCTGGCCACTCCAAAAGAATATATGCATTTACAATCAATTAGTTCTAAGAGGTGCTAAGAACACACAATGAAGATAACGTACTTTCATCGATAAATTATGTCAGGGAAACTGGGTGTTCGTGTCCAGAAGAAGAGAATTTCACCCTATCTCACAGCTAATACAAAGTAACAATTCAAAATGGGTTAGAGATGTGAATGTAACACACAAAACTAAAATTGCTGGATGAAAATATGAAACATATCTCAGTATTGCTAGAGGTAATGATTTTTTTTCAGATATGATCCCCAAAGCAGGGGTTATGAAAGCGAAATATAGACAAATGAGAACATATCAAATTAAAAAGCTTCTGTTAGTAGGAAGCTGACAAAATGAGAGGACATATCTACAAATCATATGTATCTGATAAAGGACTATTATTCAAAATATATAAGGAACTCAAGCAATTCAACAGCAAGAAAACAAATAACCAAGTTTAAAACATGCAGCAGCATCCCTAACCATGGAGAAGATACAAATCAAAACCACAATGAAACCATCACTTCACATCTTCTAGAATGACTATTATAAAAAAGCCAGGAGATGGCGAATAGCCAGAGCCAGATAGCTCAGCGGATTAAAATACCTGCTCAGGCAGATGTAGAGGCTTGGGGTTGGGATTCCTGGCCTGCCATTCCAGCCCCACTCCTGGGACTCAATGAGAAAGTGATTGAGACTGGGCATGGTGGCGCGCGCCTGTAATCCCAGCACTTGGGAGGCTGAACAAATAGGAAGGATCACTATAAGTCAATTCTGCATAGTGAGACCCTGTAGACCCTGTACTAAATACACTAAAAAAAAAAGCCAAGAGATGATAGGTGTTGAGGAATGTAAATTGGTGCTGCCCTTACAGGAAAAAAAAATGAGGTTTCTCAAAATTAAAAGTATAAAACTACTATTATGATTTGAGTAATTCACCTTATGAACATGTATTCAAAGGACATTAAGTCAATATGTAAGGGAGATAATGGCACTCTCATATTTCCTGTGGCATTAGTTACAAAAGCCAAGATAGGGAAGCAACCCAAGTTTCAGACAAATGTCTGTGGACAGACAAATAGATCCAGATCCAGATCTCTACATGTGTCTGCCCATCAAAACATAGAAATTGTGTAGTTTAAGTATGTGCACAAGGGCTGGCTGGATAGCTTAGCAGATTAAAGTAGCTGCTTAGGTAGATGCAGGGACTGGAGTTCAGTTCCTGGAATGCCATGCCAGCCCTGCCTCTGGTGCATGTTGAGACAGCAAGGCAATTGAGACCAGGTGTGGTGGTGTGTACCTGTAATTCCAGTGCTTGGGAGATTGAAAACAAGAAAATCATTATCTATGAGTCTGATCTGTGTAGTGAGACCATTTAGACCCTGTATTAAATACATTAAATAAGTAAATAAATAAATATGTGTACTTTCTTGCAAATAAATTATATCTTAAAAGAGTTGAGGTATAAAAGGCAAGGGAGATGTTTTTGTTTTTGTTGTATTAAGACCAGCTCACCCTGTCTTGGGGGATGGGGCTGGCACAGCATATGGTGCCAGGGATTGAACTGTGGTCCCTGCAGTTGCCTAAGCTTTCCTAAGCAGATGCTTTAGACCGCTAAACTATCTTGCCAGCCCCAGAAGGGAGATATTTTGATAGATTAAGAATGTAGCAAGAATTAACAGATGAGGGAAGAAACTTTTATTTTAATACTAGCAGCGTTCTTAAAAATTGTCAACTGCTATCTTTCCTAAAGTGATTTTCTTCAATAGTTTTGAAAATCAGAGCAAACTGTTTTTCAAGGTCAGTGAATGTGAACAACAGATGATTGTTCCAACAGCACATGTTAGCGTAATAAATAGGCTCCAAGGAGTTCTATGAAGATGTTTATTTCACTTGGAATTGTCCATACTCATTTCAAATGACACCTCTTTAAAACTGTCCTTGTCTATCCAAACCCTTTCATGTAAACATCAAAAGCCATGTGCCACACGAGGCAACTGTTAGTTAAGTGCACAGGCTTCCACAGCTATATGGTTAGTCCTGTTGACCTAGCAGAGATAGGTTGAGTAAGTCATAGGGATTCTCCATGTCCCAGCTGTCTCTTCTGTAAAATGAGTTAAACAACAGCAATCTAATAGAATTACTCATAGGACTAAAAACGTAATTCACTGGACATATTTAGGGCCACACTGAGCCTGCTGGAGGCAGAATGCATGCTAGACTGTGAATTAGTAGGAAGGTGGGGACCGAAGTTCATATCTAGGGTAAACTCCACCCCTTCTGGTCTAATGCATCTGCAAGGAAATAATGTTGCAGGAACGTGAGACTCTCTATGGACATCTGATGCTCTTTGATTGCTCCATCACTGACCTCCTTCTTCTCTGTCATTGCTGCTGTGTTAGGAGAAACAGGACAAAAAAAGTAAACTGTACAGAAAGACTAAGTGAAAAGGGAGTTTGTCCTGCCGTGACTGCCCATGCAGAATGCATACAACGTGACTCAAAGCAGCCTAAACTTTGTGTGGCATTGTTATCGTTTCTCCCAAATAAAAGCACGGTGAGCCTGCCAGAGGTGAGCTCTTGGAATGGGGAGAAGCACCCAAGTAGCAAGCTCAGGGAGGCGTGTGGAAAACAGCAGAACAGAAAAGAGGGCTCCACTTGCTCTACCTGTGATGCATGTGAACCAAACACCCAAAACTTCAGATGGCTGAGAAGTGATGTTGGTTCTAAATATTCAGATAGACTTTTATTTAATTATGCTGGTGTATCCACAAGTCTTCATCTCTAAATTGACAACGTGAGTGATCTGTGCTCCATCAGATGGGCGGCCCGGCACACAGCACAGGCAGCCTTTCAGAACACATGCTGGGAAAGGATGGGTTGCCATAGCAACAGCATCCAGCTCACTCAAATCCTTCCTCTCCTTAGCACACTCCTTGCCAGAGACTCATCTTCCCTGGAAATTTCTTTTTTTTCTTTTTTTTTTTTTTATGATTGATATGCAGGAGGCAAGCACTGTTCCACTATGCTAAGCCCTGGATCTCAGTGTAGATAAAGAATTAGGATCAAATGATAAATGTGTTCAGTTCTTCCCAAACTGGGCTGCATATGGAAATAATTTATAACTTGAAGATTGGATGCATGTGCCTGACTCCAGACGTATGGACTTAGACTTCCTAGGATTCCAGCCTAGGTTCAGAATTATTTCATAAACTCCATTAATTTGGAGAACCACTAGTTTACTACAGGAATTATATTTTATACTTAAAGAAAATGTGATCCTAAAGCTTCTAAGCAATAAGTGAGCCTAGGTTCCTCATGACTTTTGACAATTTATTTACATCTGAAGGGCAAACTGCATCAAGTTCATGTTCCCAAGTTCTAGGAGAATTCTCTGCATTTGCCTGAAATTTGCCCAGTATCAGGGCAACATACCTTTTGCCCAAATCTTCTGTTATTAATTTGCCTAATTAGTTGGCTGCTTGGTTTGTCTATCAGTGTGGCTGATTTAATCCCTGGAAATACCAGCAGTGTCTCTTAGCTGTCATGCATTTTGATTGGTTTCTGTATAGATTTTCCATCAAATGAATATTTCTAGTCTACATAATGGCTAACAATTCCTTCCTCAACTTTCTGAATATTTTATGATCCAGTGAAATAGGATACAAAAATAACACAGACACGATGGATGCTGAATATTTGTCAAAAAAGACAAATTTATTTCTTAGACTTTAAGAATGCAGGATGAAAACTTTTGTTTGATCCCTGAGAGTTTATGGAAGATAAACAGAACATAGGGCATGACAACTGAGATAAATTAATGATGCACTATTTTCTATTTATTTCTAAACTGCCAACTCTTGAATACTAACAGCAGGAGATTTAAAGACAGTGGATTTCTACCAGTGTAGACTCAAGGTGGAAAGTCCTCTAAGAATCAGAGTGCAGTAATCTGTGAAGTTCTTAATATAAGTGATGCCCTTAGTTAAGAACGGTGTGCTTCCATTTGGCCCAGGTTCTTTGAACAGTAAGAGCGTATGCAAAGAACAACCTTGGAAGTAAGTACTATTTTCTTGGCTCTTTTAAAGTAGGAGTTTAAATGTCAGCATTATTCAGATTTGGGGCTGGATAATTCCTTGCTATTGGGAACTGTCCTGTGCATTATGAGATCTTTAGCAGCATCTTTGGCCTCTACCCAGTAGGTGACAGTAGCACCCTTCTCTGTTGTGGAAACAAAGATGACTTTAGACATTACAAGACATCCCTGGGGGGCAAGGTCACCCTTGGTTGGGAACATCTGCTCTACAGTTTATTAGCTTGGAGTATCCCATCTGTGACTCTTCCCTGAAGCTACTTTTAGGACATTTCCCTCCATGACCTTGGATAAAGTGCCCTCTTAATTCTTTCCTCTTTAGTATCCTTATTGAGAAATAATTCACATGTCACAAAATTTATCATGAGTGTATAATTCAGTGCTTTTCACAAAGTTGTGCAACTATCACCATAATCTAGTTTAGAACATTTTTATCACTTTCAAGATAAACTCCTTACCCACTGGCAGTCACTTCCCACTCCATACCCCTAGCACTAGACATCCACTAATCTATATCTCTATAGATTTGTATCATTTGGATTTTTCACATAGAAAACTGTGGACCTTGATGACTGAATTTATATAGATAATCAGCTTGTAGAGTTTATCAGTAATCCTTTTAAAGAGAAACAAAAATAAAAAAAGAATTTTGAAGCAAGATGACAGGAAATTAACAATGGTTAGATATCAGTAAACATTTTACTATTGAATACTATTTCACTGTGTGGATATTCCACATTTGTGATCTCATTGTCAGTTCTTGATAAAATTAGACCATTTGCATTTTGACTATTACAAACGCAGGTGCTATGAATACTCACGTACAAGTATATTTTGACTGTAAATTGGAAATTGCTTGCTTTTCGGAAATACGTGTAGGCATGGTATTTCTGGGTCAAACGATGACTCTATTTTAACTTTATGAAGAATGGCCTAACTGTGATCTAATGACTTCTTTATTTTACATTTTAACAATAGTGTGAAGCTCTTGTTTATTCCACATGTCTACTTATTTTTGTGACCCACCTCCTAAGCACTAATTTAATTTATTGGCACTCTGTAAGTACCGGGCAAGGCTAGGTGCAGGTCCTTTGGTGATAAAATAAACATAAGAGATAAGAGTTTTGTTATCTCCAGGTGGCAAGGTTTTATCACCACCACCCATGCCAGCTGTGGTCAGGAAGAAAGACTCGATAGCAATCATGGAATGCCAACTACCCTACCTCTTTAGCTCTGCATATTTACTACCCCCAGGAAACAAGTTACATAATTCAAATGTTCACTCTGTACACAGCTACTACTGAAAGAAGTTGGCCTTCCAAAATTGAGCCTTCTATTCATGACTTTGCTGAGCTTTTACTTTTTTTATGAAAAAGTGGCTATTTGTTAGACCAGCTTTAGAATTTTTCTCCAAGTGTGTTTGGAATGGGCAGTTTGCCCATGGTCCATGTGGCCAAACCAACCCAAGCTTATATTTTGGGGAAACAGTGGATTGGCATACAAATGCTTCCTCTGCTCCACTTTAAGGAGAAATAGGGAATAAGTGCATTCAGAATCAAGTGCTTTGCCTGAGCCTTTAAACACTACAAGTGTCTCTCTTCCCAAGCTCCCAAGTCATTGAAGAATGTTTTTGGATGTAACTTGATAGCTAGAGACAGGTGCACCATCCAAAATGCACGCTCATGAGGGGATTTGGGGAATGCAGAGTTCTTTGATGCCGCACAGGAGAAATCTACTTTACATAAATTGAACAGAAATGAGAGTTGGTTTTCAGATCTGAGGTGTCCCACCACTCTGTTGTGTGTTTGGAAGGTGATTGGATCATGGATTACTCTACCATGGGATACTCTACCTGTCTGTGAAAATCCACTGATGAATCTATAGCTTCCTCATCTAGAGATGCAATCCTTGGGGGTGAGACCCAAATAAGTACTTCCTGCCTGGCCCCTCGCTTCTCCAATCTGTTTCCAAGCTGCCACAACATGATGAAGCTCTCCTACACTAGACTATATATATTTGTGTATGTCGTACATGATCTCACTACATATATCAGACTCATAATGATCCTCCTGTTTTCAGCCTCCCAAGCACTGAGATTATAGGCGCTCACTACCATGCAATCGCCATCTCAGTGTGCCCCAGAGGCAAGGCCAGCATGGCACGCTGGGGATCAAACCCCAGCTGCTGTACTCTGCTTAAGCAGGCACTTTAGTCTGTTGAGCTATCTGGCCGGCCCCTCCTCCATTAGACTTTTCCACCCTGTTGTTCTGTCTTGGAGGCAGCTGAACATGGACTGAACTCTCTAGAGACTATGACCCCCAAAGATAGGTCTCCTCCTTTAAACTACAGGAGTTTTGCCTCAGTGACAGGAAAAGTGACTAAGACAAAGGTATCACTTGCTATGACAGCAATGAGTGTGCACCAGATACTTGCTATCTGTCAGAGCCGTGCTTACTTAAAATATATTCTTTTTCATTCAAGTATCACAGTCACTCTCTGAAGTAGTGACTTTTTCACCTATTTTAAAGATAGAGGAACTCAGGGAGCTTAAACAACTTCCTCTGGTTGTCACAGGGAAGAACCCTGGATGTCTGTCAGGCTGAGCTGCACACATATCCCTTGGCCTGCTCCTCTACTCCTACTGGATATGTAATTCAGAGTGCTAGCTGCTCCAGCCTTCAAATACTCAGGGAAAGAAACAAGGTCTAATTAGAACTGCAGGATGGATGTGAGCTCCTCTCCTTCCCCTAGGCATTTCACAATACTCCTGGATTAAGCGAGATTTGTTAACAACCGCACACCTGAGCCACACTATTTTGCTCCCTGCAGAGACTACTATTACTAAGTGGATGCTGTGGTGAAGCCTCCAGTGGGAGCTGAGAGACAAGTTTGGGAAGAACCCCATAGCTCTGCTTCTGGTTTCCCTGATGGAAAAACAGTGCTCAGGGTCATGGACAAATGGTTGCTCTCCCTTGTAGCTGAGCAGATTTGGAGAGTTTTATCACTTCTCTTTAATTTTACTTCTTTATTCATAAAATGCAAGTGTTTATTGTTCCCATACCATGAAACTATCATGAAAATTAAAGCAGCCAATACCTCACAAATAGCCAGGAGAGTACCTGTCACCAGACAAGGTGAAATGTATGCTTCATACAGGTATCCGGATCAAATAGGGATCTTTGACCAGCATGTTGTCTGTGAAAACCTGAGAGAATGTTTTCTCTCTAGGTGACTCTCCTTAGGCACACTATACATCATCAATCCCTTTCCTCTCTGGACCCAAAATCTCCTTATACAGAAAATTTGGGACACTACTGAGTTATAGGATGTCACAGCACAGGTTCTCTTATGTCCTGAGTCCTCACTGACCTTGAAATGCTAGGATGAAAATATTGGCTGTCCTTGTAGTCTTTCTTTTTCTCTAATTTTTGGTGTGTAAACTTATGTTCTTAACCCTCCAGAAGAGAAGCTTCATGATACTATTACTCTATAACATAGATACTTGAGCTTAACATCACTGTCTTTCTGAATATCAAACATCTTAGACTTAACTTGGAATCAGTATTTTCCATCAATCATTGATATTCTAATAAATCCCTATAGAATGTGATAAAAGCAGTTACACATTCTTACACAGAAATTTAGAAATATAAGCACATACAAAATTGTAGCCAGTGAATCTTATGGCATTTTTCCTTGTCTCTTACTCACTTTTAATACCTTTTTCTGTTTTATTGTAAAACAACCACTTACTTGAGAGTTAGTATAGCAATAACTGAAATTACATTAGAAGCAGCACACATGTAAAAAACCAGAATGACAGGCATTTCAAGCATATTTTTAGTGCTACACATTGCTATCCTCTGACACTGGCAAGAGATCTACAAAGCACTGTACATGGTCTCAAGGTAAATCCTCAGGGGATTTGACTGACCTTGGGAGATACAAAAGTTACATGTTGTATTATACAGGTCTTGCTTTAACTTGCCCTTAACCACCCAGCAGAAAAGTTTAACCATGAGGCATGAAAAGCAAAGCTAGATTAGTATGTTTAACTGTAAAAGGCTTAAATCAACAGCTTCTGACATTGCCAGTTCTGTCAATAACCCACTATGATTATGGAATATTGGACTATGTATACAACTAGCTTTTCTTAGTTCAATGAGAAGAAATTTTTATATCAATAATGATTAGAAAAAGTGTCACGTCTGCATCCTGTGCTCTAAACAACTACTATAAGGACAGCAATATATATTGTATTAATTATTGGGAATGTACTATAAATGTGTTTTGAAACTGTCGCATTTTTTATTTCTCATTAGAAGTAATTAAAAAAGATAGGGACCTTTGATTCCACACAGAAGAAATCTTCTTTACCTAGGTTGGGGTGATGGAAGGGTGGGGGAGGAATGTAATGGAAGGTAGATCACAAAAATTTAAGAGGGAAGGAAAAGAACACAGATAGCTGTAGGAATCCAGACAGCAGAAAGAAGTGGTGAACCAGTTTTGTGGCACGGTTTAGGGCCCAAGGAGTAAAATGTCCATTAAAAATAATGAATATCTGTTCCTTTTCTGAAGAGTTGTTTGGGTTTGATTTTCTGAAATTTTTACTGTGCATATTTCTTTCATTGTGAGTTTTCCGCACGTGTTTCAGTGCCAAGGAAATGGTGTTCTTCTCTGGACATAGATGAACTACATGTCCGAAAGATGTTCTTTAGTCCAAGCCCAGTCATGCTCACCATGTGTAGCTATGATTTGCCTTAGATTTCATATTAATTATACATCTATTCCACCTCAGGGCCTGTAGTGATTCTCATTTATTTTGTGCTTAACACCTGAATACATTACTTTATTTGCTCCTGACTCCCAAAAGACTCTAAAATGAGGTCTGAAATAAGACATGTTTATCTTCTATAGCAAAAGACACTGCATTTCAAAGAGACTGAATAACTTAAGCAGTCACATTCCTACCAAGGGATGGAGTTGAGTATGAAATATTAAAAAGTGGCATAAACGTGTAGAGTTGAGCCTGATTCTCAGCTCACATTATGCACACGCTCAACCAGGTTTTTAATAATGATGGAGTAGCAGCCATTGCTAGCACTAACTGATTCACACTATTTACCAGCAACTAGCTTAATGAGTTAGGTGCATTAATCAAAGGGATTCTGAGACAGTGTTCTAGATTAAATTGTGTCCTCTCAAAAGTCATACGTAGAATATGACTGTATCTGGAAACAGGGCCTTTAAGAAGAGGCAGGTAGTTAAGTTGAAATAAGGTTGCAAGAGTAAGGTTTTAATCTTGTAGGGATGCTATCCTGTTGAAGAGGATGAGGGAATGCAGTGCACAGAGAGAAAGGTTGTGTGAGGACAGAGATGTATCCATCTGCAGTCCCAGGAGCAACGTCACTGAAAAAGCCAGGAGCACCTTGGGCTTGAGCTTGCAACCTCCGGAAATGTGAGAAAAGAATTCTTGTTGCTTAAACCAGTGGGTTTGGGTTATTTTATAGTGCCAGCCCTTGAAGATGAATCAGCTGTTAGCATCTACTCTTTAGGGAGAGAAAATCTTCACACATGGACTTGGCAATAATTTTCTGCATATGATGCCAAAAGTACAGGTAATAAAACTTAATACATAAACTGGACTGCATCAGAATTAAGAAGCTCTGTGCATCAAAGGCCACAACCAACAGGATAAAACTGCAACCAGTTGAAAGAGAGAACATGTTTGCAAACATATATCTGACAACAGGTTAATAGGCAGACTACATAAAGAACCCTCGATTCTCAAGAGCAACAAAAACCCCAGCTGGATTGAAACATAGGCAATTAATCTGTTCAAAAGGAAGGAATTACTAAGATGAGGAGAACAGGAGAAGGAGCAGGTGAAAGAGATATTGTTATGGTTTATGTCTAGTTGTCCCCCCAAAGCCTCATGCAATCATGGGGTGGGGACTTCTAGAGTTTGAGACATGAGTCATGATCCACTAGGATTATATGTTACAATTGGTTCCTCCCTGGAGCATGACCTGGGCCTGCCTAAGATATGATTGGCTCCTCCCTAGAGCGGGATCAAGGGCCCATCCTGGGGTATGAT
>PVKN010039826.1:0-10816 GCA_004027915.1 Capromys pilorides
AAGAGTAAGGATCCTATCATGAGAATTAATAATCATGTATGGCCACTTTTAGTTATCAGACAATTACATATAGTTAACTCCAACTATAAGACAACTTAGTAGAAAGGCCCCCTTATTTTGGGAACAAAAAATATTCCTATTTTTGATGGTCTAACTCTACTAAATACTCAGGATGAACACCCATCAAACAGTATATACACACTATAACTTTACAGGTTGAAGACTAGTTTGTAACAGACTGTTTTAATCACCTTGGAATTAAAATGGGAAGCCACCAATGGTACTCACTGGTCCTATGCAACCAACCTCTGGCTCTGGCTACCCACTGCATGGATAGGGAGATGCCTACTGGGATTTGCATGGTTACAAGGCAGGAATGTCAAAAATATCAACAAGCCTGCGAACTCACCCCATCTACAACACTGATGGTCTAGAAGTGTGTTTCACTGGTATAATCATCTGGCTTCTACCTTTATATGTTCCCTAGGATCAAAGGATGTCATGCAACATGAGGCCTTAACTAATTATACTCAACCAGCCTTAAACAAGACCTCAACTGGTCTCTCTTTTCTAAATGAAAAAATAAAATTAATGAGGCAAGTTGTCCGCCCAAATCAGATAGCATTAGACATTCCAACAGCAGCGCAAGGAGGGAGAGTTTATGCCAGAAAAGCTGAATGTTGTATGTACATTCCTGGTTCTTTTGTTAATATATTGATGGCTATAAAAGATATCAGATGACAGATTAATGCTACATCATATTCTGAAACTCCCTAGACTTTCACCTTACTCTATCTGTGGAAAGCTATTACTGGCTATTCCTAGTGGAAAAAAAATTTTTGGTTGTATTCATAATAGTCTTATTGTTTTTATTATTTGGCCCATAACAGTTTTTCTGGCATTGACTTCTCCAGGTTTAAGCTATATGCTTACCCAAGGCAAGAATGCCAGACATCTATCAAAGGACACTAGACAGATGCTGTGGAGAATATCTCTGACTTTCAATCAAAACTATGACCCCCGCCCCATAGCCTAAAGTAGCTAGAATGGTGACCACCCCCTCCTCCTCACACTTCAGGATACTTCTTCAGAGGGCAGACTATTATACATAGCTAAGATACATAGAAATATTTTAGGTACTCAGCCAGGGCCTAGAGAAAGGCACAAAGAAGGTAAAATACTATTGGTTAGAGACGCATCAGTTGGAGGCCACACCTACATACTTCCCAACAAAGATGGTCACCCAGTGGGCAACTGAGACTCCACATCTATCACCTACTTGAGAAGTTCTTTGATTTTTCCATGCCCACTCACTACATGGCTTCTCTACTAGATCAATATTACCTAAGCAGCTAGACCTACAATCTTATTGATCATGGCTGTAACCCACATTGTAACCACATGACTTTTTCTCTATAAAATTTCCATATAAAGTGGAGTCCTCAGCTACCCATTAGAGATGCATCTTGTTCCTCAGACTTTCAATGTCTTCCTACTTTTAACCTTCACTGTTCCTAGAATTCATCAATTTTTAGAAATCATAAACTTGATTTATCAGATATCTAAAGCTTGGGAGATGTATTTCCCTTATATCATATTTGAAGGTTCTGATACCTTTCCTGTTATCTTATCCCCACTTCATAAATGAGCAAACTGAGGCATGACAAGATTTGGTAGGTTTAAGTTTCCCTGATAGGAGGTGGTAGAATGAGTCTCACTATGCAGTTCAGGCTGGTCTTGAACTCGCACTGATCCTCCTGCCTCAGCCTCCCAAGTGCTGGGATTACAGGCATGTGCACCATGCCTGGCAACAATTCCTGTCTTTAATCATCATGCCAGAAGCATAATTCTGACATAGGCAATCAAGACAAAACAGGGTGGGCACAGGTATGCCTACCTCTATTTTCAGGTACTCAAAAGGCTGAGGCAGGACTGCAAGTTCAAGTTCAGCATGGGCAATTCTTTGAGGCACCTTCTGAAACATTTTTTCAAAAGGATTGCGGATACAGCTCAGGGATAGAGTACTGTCTAGCATGTACAAGGTTCTGGTTCAACTGCCTGTTACCACAAAAAACAAAAAGTTAAAAGGTTTGACCCAGATTGCACTGTATGAAAAATGAGAGGCATTCAAGGAGAAGGCTGTTAGGCTGGGCCTGTGTGGGAGATGGGAGTTCTTCATTCTATGATACAGTGGTGACTTCAGGGTAAACTGCCACTTGGCAGAGGAAAATGTACTGGCTGCTTGAACACCTGCTTAAAGCTACCAAAGATACAGGACTCCTCTGGGGCCCACTGACACATGCTCTGGCTGTAGCCACTGTGGCTACTGCTGCCTCCACAGTCCCAGGTATCTGGTGATATTTTTCTTATTCATGGTTTGGCAGATTCAAAGGTGGTGACAGCATGAGTCCTGGTGCCCCAGGGACATGATGCAAAGCAAGGTGGGTGACCAAACAAGGATGCACAACTGGATGAATGACTATTGACACTATACAGAGGTGGAATCTTAGGGGGCCAGGGCAAAGGAGTGGAAACGGGGACTAGAGGTGCTTCCTGGTGGCCAGGGAAATGCAGCCAGTGTCTCACCCTTCCCTTTAAACAGCCTGTGGTGCTGTGGCTCTGCTCAGTCCCGACTCCTCAACCTCAGCACCAGGCACCTGATGTGGGTGCAGGCTTGGATAAGGGATCATTGATATGATGTGACCCAGATTTCATGCTGGCTAAGTGTCCTTAGACAAAAGATTGGAGGCCTGGTGTACAGGTCAGGTTAGGTAAGGAAAAGCTCATCTCCAAATAAGGATAGTGTTATGATGATTTACAGTGGATGAGAAGCTGGGGCACTGATGACCAGAGAAAGAGGAGGCCAGATAAGACACTGTTCACTTAGGAGGTAGGGCAGAAAGTGGGAACTTTACAGTATTCCTGCATCTCTGAGTCCCTGAGTAGGTTTCTCTATTCCAGGGCTTACCACTTCTGTGTGATTTGGCTTTGATTGCCTGTGAAAGCAAAAGTCAGAAGAGAAAGAAAAGAGGGAAGATGAGGAAGACTAGTTATCACTACTGGGTGAGGCAAAACCACACTCCCATCCCGAATAAGCTCCCACTAGAGACCAAGGCACCGCAGCCCCACGCCAGCTATCCTGTGGTTCCCAGAACCTCCCTAAGGCCACAGGCACAGCACAACAAATACTCCCAAAGCCCTCCAGTGCCTTCAGAACCTTCCCTACCTTCCAGATCCCTATCAACTTACCTGTAAGAAACAAGAATGCAGCAGGAAGCTGCCTGCAGCAGAGAAAAGGCCAGCTTTGCCACAGGCTCCCCTCTCAGCACAGTGAGTCTAGAGACTGTCTTCCTGAGCTCAGATCGACCCTCTCCCCTAAAGTCTCTCTGTCCTTCTGTCTTCAACAAGCTTCCTTTCCTGCCTAGGTATAATCTGTTGCTTCTCCATTACTGCTCCCCAACCCAACTTCCTACCCATGAAGCCTATACTAGGAAAGACCAGGAAGAGATGGGTCCTGATGCTCAGCCCATTCCCCCTCCATCTTCCTCTCCTGTTCGACCTCTATCCCCAATCTTAAGCCCTTGCCTACAGACTACAGTGGAAATCTATCCGGTGCTGAGGCACACAAGCAGTGGCTTCCACAGCAGAGTGTGTTTCTTTGGGTGTCTCATGATCACGCCCAGTGCCCACAGGCAGCACTCCAAGGAACTAGAACCTCCAAGTGCTCACACTCAACTGAAGCTTGCAGGGGCCAAGCATGGCACCCCAGACTCCATCAACGTAATCTAGAGTCACCTTGTATCTTCCCACTGTATCCCTTTAGCCTATGGGAGTACTGACTAGGTTTGAGGCCCTGCTGAGGACAAGGAAACAAGCACCCAAAAGACTCTGAGGCAGCAATGCAAGCTCCCAGTCCACTCCCAGCTTCTCTAGCAGAACTCCAGTAAGTCAGCCCTACTAAGCCCTACAGAGATCTAAGGCCCTCTGTGAAATCAGAGCAAAAGGAGGATCCTCAGGCCTCTGAGCCCAATCCCAGCATCATGCCAAGCCACAGTACCATGACAGAACCCCTAGAATCTTGTCTCTCAAGCATTCCACCTGGATATGAAGCTCAGTGGGGAACCACAGGACATAAAGAGAGACCCAAGTTCCTGAACCTTCAGTTCTAGCCTCCTACCAATATTAGCTTCTCTGTTAGAACTTCCAAAGTCATCCCTAAAGGACAGCATTCTGTTCCTAAGTCCTTACAGGGAAATTGGATACTAAGATAACCTTCAGGTTAAATCTCCAATACCAGCCCCCTACTCTCCGGAAGACTCCCTCTCAGAATTCAAGGGAAAAAAAGTCCCCCAGAAGGATCACTTGGTTGTGAGCCTTAGTAGTGATATACAGGAAATGGGAAATCTCCACACCGTTGAGCTCAACCCAGAACTCTTATGAAGCCAGTCCTGCGTATGTCCCACCAGGATAGGTGACTACACAGCTGGACAGAGTGGAGATCTTTGGTCAGCAGGAGATCTCTATGGACTTAAGTTTCATCTTCCAGCCTTCCTAGCCTTTCCTCAGTTCCCCCTGCTGAAGTCTCCAGAAATGGGGCCCCAGGGACTCATCAAAATCCAAAGCTTTGTAGGACACCAAGGGACAGAAAACATACTTCTCGGTGTCCTCAGTCCCCTTAGTAGAACAACACAGAATCAATACTGTGGGTGTCTCCCTAGATTAGAAACTACATGGAAAGACAGAGTGTTCAAGGAATTCCTGGCCCTCTCAGTCGCCACCTCTGGCCCTCAGCCCAGCCGTTCCTGTACTAGAACCTCTAAGAGCTAGGGAGGTTCTGTCTGCTGAAGCTACATGTAGAAACATACAAAAGAAGAACTCAAGGGCCTCCCAGATCCCAGTTTACTCCAAGACATTCAAGAAGCAAGCCTCCTATTTCTGTCCAACTCTGAACCTATTACACAGGGGACACAGAACAGAAAGAAAACTCATGTCCGTGTCCCCAGTTGAGGGGCCCAGCTCACTTGCAAGTATTTTAGAGAATAAAGTAAATGTAAGCCTACGGGAAAATCAGTAGAGCCAAGAGACACCTAATGGGCCAGTGAACTCCCAGTTCCTACCTCCCTCCCTGTTCCTCTACCAGACACACTTTTGTGCATAAAACTGGACAAGAAAAACAGGCTCCCAGCCTTCCTATAGAGGAACCTGCACATCCAACATCCTGGCTTCCCATCCTAGCTGAAAGACTCAAAACTGAGCCTACTCAGTGGGCCCTACAAAAAGAAATGTCTATAGGAATTGAGGTCCCACCTTCCCAGGGTCAGGCTCTCCCAGAGGTACTCACCCACCCTGAGGGTCCCTATCTAGCAAGAGTAGGGAGTTAAGAGCACAGACTGAAGAACCTGAAGCAGAGCCCTGCTTTCAGATCCCCTGGCCCAAGTCCCCTCAGAATCAGATTCCAGTAGTACAAAGCTCAACATCATCATTTTTTTAATGTTTTATTTTTGACCCTTTCTTCTCAGCTATTCTTCCTTTCTTCCCTAGGTCGTCTTACCTATCCTACAGAAATAAGAGCCTTTGACCAGTGTAGTAACACCAAGAGTTTAATTCTTTAATTGCCTGTTCTTAGTCATTATGCATTTTTACTAGCTTTTCAAAAATACTGCTATGGGGGCCCGGCGAGAGGTTCAGTGGTCTAAAGCGCCTGCTTAGGAAAGCTCAGGCAACTGCAGGGACTGCGGTTCAATCCCCGGTACCACATGTTGCGCCAGCTCCACCACCAGGGCAGGCTGAGCTAGCCATAAAATCAATAAATTAATTAATTAATAAAACTAGTAAAAAATTAAAATACTGCTATGAAAATTACCACAAAATAGCACATATTGTCAGAAATCTCATGTCTCACAGGTATAAAATTGAGAGGCAGGAAGTGCTGCATTCTTTTCTGTGGTTCTAGCTAGGGTCCACCCTAGAGGCTGCCCACATTCCTGAGCTCTAGACTCTTCAGGGCTAGCAAAGCAAGGCAAGCTCTTACATTGCCTCACTCTGGCCTCTCTTATCTTCCCCTCCTACTTTTAAAGACCTTTGTGATTACACTGGATCCACTTGGGTAACCCCCAGGACACATTTCCTATCTTAAAGTCAGTCAATGAACCACCTCTAACTCTACCTTCACTGTACTTTGCCATGTAAAAGAATATATTCAGATTCCAGTGTTCAGGATATAGACATCCTGGTATGTTATTACCCTGCCTACCAGAGATACTAAATCAATCTGTTAAGCATGTTACAAATACTTGTTTCCAATCTGTAGCTTATCATTTAATTTTGTTTGTAGTAACATTACACCAAAGTTAACATTTTTAACACATTCTGCCGGGCATGGTGGCGGACGACTGTAATCCCAGCACTGAGGCTGAGGCAGGAAGATGAATGTGAGTTTGAGACCAGCCTGGGCTACAAAAGTGAGCTCAAGGCCAGCCTAAACTGCATAGCAAGATCCTGTCTCAAAAAGACAAAAAATAAAATAAATAAATTTAACAATGCTTTTGAGACAAGTCTTGCTATGCAGCCCAGGCTGGTTTCAAAACTAAGATGCTCCTATCTCAGCCTTGTGAGTGCTGGGATTGTATCACACCAGCCCTGTTTTATAGCTTACACATACACGCGCACACACGAAAACCTTTTGGGACTATATTGGCATACTTATATTTTTAATTCATTTTTGGCAGTATGTTCAGGTAATGTGGTACACGCCTGTAGTCCAAGCACTTGGAAAGCTGAAGCAGGAGGATCCCTGAGTGCAGAGCCAGCCTGAACCACAAGACCTGGGGTTAAAAGAATTGAATCCAGTCCTTCACAGAGGCACACACCTCTCCAGATCTTCTCAACTTTTTGACACAAGGTCTAAGTCGCTGAACTGTCCGAAAGGTGTTTAACTTGGGATCCCAGTGTCATCGTCCCAGAGTGCTGGAATTAACAGACATGTTGAAGTGAGAGTCTTACTCTTCCCTAAAAATGAACCCACACCATTGAATACTACAAAACATGGGTCATTCAACTAACACCTCTTGGCTTCAGATACATAAGCAATGTTTGGGTTTGTTTTTTGACAGGATCTCAGTATGCAGTTCAGGCTGGCCTAGAACTCAATATGAAGCCCAGGTTGGCCTCAAACTCACTCTGCCTCCTAAGTCTTAGGATTGTAGGTGTGCAGGATCAAACCTGATATAATACATCTTGATATAATATATCCTCCACATGGCCACACTTCTCAGGAGCTAAAAAGACTCAGTTTATTCAGGTTTCAGTAAAGGAGCATATAAATAAAACTTGTGCTCCTATACTGGTATGAAGGAGTGAATGTGGGCTAGCCAGATAGCTCACCAGATTAAAGCACCTACTTAGGCAGACAAAGGAGCCAGGATTTGATCCCCAGCCTATCAAGGTGGCCCCGCCACTACCCCAGGGAAAGCTGTTGAGACGGGGCATGGTGGAGTGCTTGCCTGTGATCTCAGCGCTTGGGAGGCTGAAAAATAGGAAGGATCACTATAAGTTCAATCTGTGAGACCCTGTACTAAAAGCATAACAAATAAAAAGTACTGAATGAAATTTGAGTCACATGGGAAAATTATGCATTTTTATTAGACTGTTCTTAAACAGATGTGGTGGTATAAGCCTGTAATCCCAGTGCCTGAGAGGCTAAGGCAGGAGGATCACTTCAAATTGGAGGCCAGAATGAACTATATACTGAACTCAAAGCCAGCCTGCACAACACAGCGAGACCCTGCCTCAAAAAAAAAAAAAAAAAAAAAACTTGATCTCCAGGAAATTTACTAAAATGGGGCTGGGCATGGTGGCACACACCTGTAATCCCAGCACTTGGGAGGCTGACGCAGGAGGATCAGTGCAAGTTCCGGAGACCAGCCTGGACTGTAAAAGTGAACTCAAAGCTGGAGCTTGACTTAAAAGAAAAAGTAGGATAATCTCAACTTGACCATTAAAATATTACATTTATATGAAAAAGTTCTAATTTAGTTGGGTGCAGTGGCACACACCTGCCAATACCAGCTACTCAGGACATTGTAGGAAAATTGTGGCAAATCTGAAGCTAGGTTAGTTAAGACTCAAAAAACTTTTTTAATCTTTTATTTACTTGGTATAGGGTCTTGCTATGTAGCTCAGACTTGTGATCCTGTCTCAGCCTCCCCAGGGCTGGCATTACAGGTGTGCAGCATGAAACCCAGTCTGGGCCAGCAAGGCTTACAGTACTGGGGATTAAACTCAGGTCCTTGTCCTTGCCAGTTTAGACTTCTGAGCTATGCAGCTCTGTGGTATGGTACTTATCTAACACGCACAAGGGTCTAGGTTGAAGCCACAGTACTACCCCTCAAAATAATACGTAAAAATCTCAAATCCCATTCTTAATTTAATTCTCAAGTATTTTAAAGGTAATCATCAGATTGTTGGGTTAGAAAAAGGTATAACAAATCTCTAACATTTCCCATTGCTGAGCTGACAGATCTGTCCTTCACAGGCACTGTGTAGCCACTGGTTTCTCAGTACAATTTGTAAGACAATGATCTTACATACAAATATAACCAAAGACATTTGGTTCTTAGTTTCCGCTTTGCCCTTACCTCTATGGCATTCTGCTCATTCTTTGATATATATGCTGCCATTTTTTTGGTCTAAAACCTGTCCTTTGTATCATAGCACCTACCTTGGGAAGAAGGGCTTATACTAAGATAAATTCCAAGTTTTCTGACAATAAGGGGGGAGGGGATGCCATACAACCTGTCCCTTAACTGTGCACACATCTCGGCAGCTGACAGTCTTTGCCCTGCTTTCTACAGTTTAGAAAGCATTTTAAAGCTGGGTGTAGTGGCGCACACCTGTAATCCCAGCACTTGGGAGGCAGAGGCAGGAAGATGTGAGCTCAAGACCAGCCTGGGCTACAAAAGTGTGCTCAAGATCAGCCTGAACTGCATAGGGAAACCCTGTCTCAAAAAGACAAAAAAAAAAAAAAAAAAAGCATTTTTATTTCATTAGATGCCTATATTCCCCAGCACTGGCAGCCTGTGCTACACAGTGAGCTCAAGGCCAGCCTAGAATGCTTAGCAAGACTGTCACAAAAAAAAAAAAAAAAAAAAAAAAAAAAACAGTATCTTGAAGCTAGGCATTCTGGCACACCCCTGTAATCCAAATACTCTAGAAGGCAAGCAGTAGCCAGCCTAGGCAATTTAGCAAGACCCTGTATCAAAATAATAAAAGTGGATCACTACAAGTCTGAGATACATAGCGAGACCTATACCAAATGCACAGATGAAAAAGAGAAGGGGGGTAGGGAAATTGAGGCCTCAAAAGCAGCATCTTAATTCACAATTACACTACTACAGACTGGCGAGCTGGCTCAGTGATGTAAAGCACCTGCTTAGGCAAGTTAGGCAACCACAGGGACCACGGTTCAATCCCCGGCACATGCTGCGCCAACCTCACCCCCAGGGCAGGCTGAGTTAAAAGTTTTATTGCCTATCAACTTGTATCCATTGTGTCTTCAGGAGAAATGACAGAGGCATGCCTTCTGTTATGTTCTGTACTTTGATAGAGAAGTCCCAGCTTGATGAAGAGGTCCCAGAAGCCTTTCAAGAAATAGGCCTTGTCTTTGGCCTGCACTGAGGTCAGGCTGACAGCCCACAGGGATGACAGGGACAAAATCCAGTGGGGAAAATATTTAAAATTAAAAAAAAAAAAAAAAACAGTGCTAGGAGCAATGGCTATTCATGTGTAGAATTAATGTGGACTTGTATTACTTTATTAGAATCAAGCTAAAAATGGATCAAAAACATAGGTATTAAAACATTGGATCTGCCAGGCTGTGGTGTACATGCCTGTAATCCTAGCACTTGGGAGGCTGAGGCAGGAGGATTAGTGTGAGTTTAAGACCACCCTGAGCTACAAAAAAGTGAGCTCAAGGGCAGCCTGAACTGCATAGAAAGACCTTGTCTCAAAAAGACAAATGGAGACAATGTACAGTATGGGGAAAAAATTTTGCCAGCTATTCCTCAGCCAAGATAATATCTAGAATGCATAAATAACTAAAAATTAAACAGGCACCCTCAAAGACCTAAACAGAAAGCAGGCAACTACAATAAAACATTTCTCAAAAAAACACAAGCGGCCATAGTGAAACCCTGCACGAAATACAAAAAAAAGAAAAGAAATGCAAGTGGCAAATAAGTACATGAAAACATGTTCATGTAATCCTAGTACGTGAGGCAGAGGCAGGATTACCTCAAGTTCAAGGGCAGCCTGATCCACATAGCTGAGTTCAAAGTCAGCTTGAACTACAAAGTGAGATCCTGCCTCAAAAAAAAAAAAAAAAGAAAAGAAAATATTTTCATCAGCTTTTTGTTTTATTCCAAAATGGCTATGATCACAAAACAAATCCTTGTAAGGTTGTGGAGGAAAAGGAACTCATTCTTGGTGGGAATATAGACTAGTACAAATACCATAGAAATCAGTGTAGATTCCTCAAAAACAAAAATCAGAAAATCCATTTTGGGCTGAGGAGACAGCTCAGTAGAATAAGCACTTGCCTGACAAGCACAAGGGCCTGAGTTCAATCCCTGGTCCCGCAAAATGAAAAAACAAATTCCATTTATCCCAACTACATTTTTGGGTTATTCGTCCCAAAAGTTAAACACATCACACACCTGTAAACCTAGCACTGAGGAGGCTGGGACAAGAATCAACATGAGCTTGAGGCCAGGAAAAACCGCAGTGAGACTATCTCAAAAAAAAAAAAAAAAAAAAAAAA